>JAZHYW010031540.1:0-33955 GCA_037355805.1 Ixodes ricinus
AAAAAATCAGCAGAACCCATCCTTTGGGAATGATTATCTACGTTAATGCGAATAGCATCAAACGGTGCGGAGTTATGCGCGTTCGTCAGGTGGCCGGCACACTCTAGATACGCCAGCCCACTCTTGAGGCGATTCTAAATTTGCTGACACTTTCACAGCCCTGCGCACGATCTCCGCAGCCCAGCACGTGCGTTTGTGTCACTTAGGAAGGTGAGCAAAGCACGCGCCATACGCACAAACACTCAAAATGGTACCGACCAGACTTTCTGGCGTCTCAGCTAGTCTCAACCAACGGTACTCTAAACGGTTGTTTATATCTTTACCATAGGACGCGCTTACAGCGCTGTCACAGCTACCGGTGCGCGCAGCGTTCCATGCACGAGGGCTCATTCCGCTCTCGTGAGGCTGAGCACGGCCGCTACATCACCCTCTCCCGAGCGCGGGAGAGGGTGAGCTAGCGGACCGTGCTCAGCCTCACGAGAGCGGATGAGCCCTCGTGCATGGAACGCGCCGCACCGGTAGCTGTGACAGCGCTGCAAAGCGCGTCCTATGGTAAAGATATAAACAACATGTTTAGAGTGCATTGAATGACTGCCTTCATAGCTCTGTGGTTAGCGCGTCTGCCTGCTGATCAAAGGGTCAACGGTTCGAATCCCAGCTGGCGCCGGTCTTTTTTATTTATTTATCGACCCGCGGCGTCAGAGGTTAGATAGCCAGATAGATAGATAGATAGATACATAGACGAAAAGTGCGTGAAGTAGCCAAAGAATGCTATTCGCATTAATAAAAAAATCACGAGCCATTCGACTCTGTGAAGGTGGATGACCAGCGAAGCTGTTTAGCACACGACACAGATGTGACACAGAATTTTGAACAAAGGTACAAACACATTTAATTGTCTTGATCAGTAGTCATTGTGACGAAAGGTACGCAGACACATGTCGAGGACTATCGCCGCCCTGAGAAGCCGGAGGAAACTAGATACACGTGACGTGGACCGCCACCCTGCAGAAGGAATGGAAACTAGGCACGCAAGCGTTTGGAAGGACAATAAAGAGAGGGCGATGCGAGCCCGCTCCGAGTTTTTGTTGACGCACACCAAAAATACTCATGACTGCCATAAACAGCTTCACTGTAAAAACACGATCAAGAATGATGAATGTAGGTTGTCAGGACATCTCTCCTAATATATACTCTTGCATACTAGCCACAGTTTAGTTTTAAAAAATTTTACGCAAGCGTAGATACCAACATTTACAAAGATTCCATTTATTTTTACACACTCATATGCGCGCGTCCACCATCCCGCTTTGAAAGGGAACTTTCTTCTTAAGAACGTGACTGCAATATTTGTACTTTTTCAAAGTGTTGACTGCGGCCGGTTAGCCCCATCGAGCGTGCTTCTTACCAGGCACTGGTGCACTGTGGAGAGCAACACCCGCAGAAGCGAGCTCTCAGGGTGTTGCTTCTCCACAGTGCACCAGTGCTTGGTAGGAAGCGAGCTCGACAGGGCTAACCGACCGGCTGATCAACGGTTTGAAAACTATTAATATCAGAGTTCATCTTGAAGCGAATATTGAATAGCATACTATTCGAAACTACTATTTGAAAATTCAAATATTTGCACAACTCTGCTATACTTCATTCCATTTTTTTTTTTTTCATTCCTCTTCATTTCTTTTTTGTTCGTAGGCCTTCTTGGACGTCAGCTCTCACCTTCTCTCCCACAAGCCCTGCTGCTACAGGACCAAACCGTGAGTGTCTATGCGCACGAGGATAACGGTTCTCGTTAACTCGTCAATTGTTAATTAACTCTTCGAGTGCCACGCCTCTGGTACACTACGGGCACATTCCCGTGTGGTTTCAGTTTCGGTTTTGCTCCCTGCCTCTCCCCGCTGGGCTGCGACTTCTTTTTAACCGTAGCGGCATGTGTGAGCAGGCGATAAAAATTATATTTTATCTTCTGGTGTCACATTTTTTGGTGGCATGTAAATTTTTGTTTTTGTTGGTGTGCTCCTCCATTGCTACAGAATGGCAAATCTATGTCGTTCGGCCTCGCGCTTCATGGCGAGCACCGAGATCTTGGAGTTACTGATTAACTCGGTGTTCGACGGCTGTGAAAACGAGGACGTTACAGTTTCGAATAGACAAAGGCCGACTAAGGCCGCTCAAAGAGAGTGACCTCCGTGTGCTGGGTCAAGGTGCCACCATGTATTACTGCGCCTCAAAAAGTACAATACGAGAAATGTGTTATAGGTTGGAGGCATACTGGATCTTTAATTATCTTTCTGTCCATAAAATAGTGTGTCTTTTAGAATTAAATACTCTTTGCAGAGTGTGCAACGGTGTTAACGAGACCGAAATTTGCGTAGGCGTGCGGGGAGAAACCCCGGCACTCTGGGGGTTAACGGTTTAACCGTTGTCACTCATGACACGCGTCGTGCAGTTCATGGGCGACCTGCAGAGGCACGTGCTGCAGTTTGGACTCCTTGCGTCGGAGCGCTTGCCCCTGGCACCATCTTGAACTTGGACCGTCCCGCCCTCGGTGAGTTGGGTCCTTTGAAGCGGCGTGGTTGTCGCGCGGTCCCGACATGCCCGGAATAGATGTGCATGCGTGACAGCGCAAGAGTGACTGTCGGTCCACACATGCGACGTTAAAGTTCTTTTTGCGTGAATGCAGAGGTAGCGACCTGCTTTCTTCAAATCATAACTTGTCCAGTTTTAATTTCAATGATTTATTAATTTCTAAAAATAGTAATGGCTCCTAAAAACGATGGACAAGAAACAAGGTACACAAACTGGGTACTACCGTAATATACCGGGGGAAACCTAGACATGGGCGCTTGTCCGGTCAGATCGGGTGCTTAGCGTATAATTGGCCAAATTTCCAAGTTTTGGAAATGTTAATAGTGGGTGGTTGATTGAAGTGGGCCCTTCTGCGATATTTTACGGTAATTATACAATTAAATAATTAATTATTGCTTTGGCTCATTGAAACTGGAACTCAGCGTGAAGGCTTAAGGCACTCTTGCGGGAAGAATGCCATAGCTAAGCAGTTACTAGTTTTTTCTCTAATAACCAAGATTTGTTTTATTTGGGGGTAAAGGCCCGTTCACACTGTTGCGACCTCTTAAGCGAAGTTCCTTAAAACCTCTTACAACGCGAGGGCACACTGGCGCCATCTATTGGGTAGCAGTTGTAAACTTGGCGGTCCGGCATATTTTCTATTTCTCTTGCGCAATATCCTGTCTTTCTTGGCTCGAAAAACCTTTGTCAACATTATAAACGAGCCTTTCTCATCAGTTTTATGCACATATGACCTCGGAAATCCCGCAAAACCTTTCGCTGTTGTGAAATGCAGTTCTAGGGTCACCGCATAGATGGCGCCAGCGTGCCAGTGTGTTCTCTCGTCCTAAGAAATTTGAAGAGGTTTTAAAGGGGCCCACCAACCATTTTTTGACTGGTTTGAAGTTCGCGCTAAAACGGAGCTCCATAAAAACAGGAACACCGAGGAAAAAAAATATTACAGAAATTCGCAATATTTTGTGAGTTATTAGCAAATAAATATTGCAGAAAACAACTTTAAATAAGCAAAACATTGCGCTTCATGACGTAAAATGAAACAGTTTAGCGATTAAAGCAAAGCGGTTGGCCAATTGGACGCGAGTTTAGTTGATAGCCCGTCAGCCCGGTCGGCCATTAGGCCTTGCTGCAACCATCGTAGCTTTGGAATCAAGTTGCCATCATCGATGAATTAACCGGGCTTATCGGATTATGAGCGCCGAATTCTTAAAGAGGAGTGCGGAGCTGGGCGTCGCGCCGTACGAGGACACACCACGCAAGCGCCGTGACGCGTCTCTGCCTCAGTCCGCTTCGACAGCCGCTGAAGGCTCATCTCCCGCAACACCGCCACTGGAGCCACCTCGGCGAGTAGGAGGTACTCCGCCGCTGGGAGGCGCGCATGAGCGACGAGGCGTTGTTTTCGCCCTTTTGAACATTAGCTTATTAGCTCTATAAAAATGACTTGTTAGAGAAATAATGACGGTTAACGTGCGAAATACTTTATTTCGCTTCAAAATTTCTGGGACGGCTCTCGCCAATCACGAAACCCAGTGAATATGACGTATAGTGAAAGGGAGCGCCGTTATGCGCGCATTCGGCACCTCGTGGCGCCACCGTCGGAGGAGGTGTTTCCGAGTTGTCAAATTAAAATATGATGCGCTAATATTTTTAAATTCTTTCGTCGTCCACTGGGATTCTGGGACTACTAGCGTGGAGAAACCGCAATAAAAAGTAGGCGCTCAAATACTGTTGGAGGGCCCTTTTAACAAGTCTTGTCTCTCTCGGTCGTACTTGGTTGCAAGAGTGTAAACGGGCCTTAAGTGTTTTTTTTTTTTACTTTTCTTTTTTCCCAACTGGTTAGTTGTGGAGACTAGCTGTCTATTTGAAACCAATACCGATCTTACCCGTTTCCATGGTGGGCGTCTTCAGAACAATTTTGATCTCCCTGATTCGCCCACAGTGGTTGCTTTGGGGCGCTTCACCAGACGGCCCGGGGGCCGGTGGTGGTGAACATTCCCGTGGCGGTGCCCTCAGCGGTTCCACGTCGTGGGCCGGCAACGCGGTGCAGTTACACCTGGCGCCAGCGCCCGACGAAGGTGTGTGCCGCTTTGGCTTGAGTTTTACCGACTAGTAGTTCCCTAAATTTGTAGCGTCCCAATATGGTGTCTGGATTGCATCTCCGGCTCACGTGTTTACAACGTCATTACCGTGATTGCACGGTTCTAATGCGCCTCAATTCCAACACGCAGGCAGATTTAGCTTCCATATATTCAAAAAGTAAATTGCTGCCTATTCTACCGGGCAGACAAAACAATGAAGGTTGAACACATACCTTGCAGAACAGATTTCATGAAGCGTACGCTTGACTAAAAAATAAATACCGTGCACTAGTCGCCGTTGTCGGAGTCCAACGCACGGTTCTTCGCTAACCACAGAGGTACAGTATTTACTCGAATGTAACGCAACCACGATTGTAACACGAGGGGTGACTTCCACAGCACCTCAAAAAAAAAAAAAAAAGAACACGGAATATGACCGCGAGTAAAAAGTGAAGGAAAAGTACCGATTTTGACGAAAAGTCGCACCCTTGTATAAGTAACACATCCGTATATTGAGCCGTTTTCTTGTGGAAAAGTTAGTACAGAAGTTGCACCTTTCTATAAGTCGCACCTTTTTACACGATTCACGCGATGAGTTCTTTAGTTCACGCGCAGTATTATCGTCCAAATCGGAGTCGCACAATCGCTAGATCAAACGTAACGTCTGCCGCGATTCCGAACAAGGAAATGCCCATAACATGGTACTGTCTAAGCGGCAACAAGTGTTTAGCAACAAAAGGGCGAAATAAGCCAAATGAGAGGTGGGGTCAACTTTGACCCAGCGAACGCATGCCGAGAACGAATGTTTAAGGAGCTGACACTCGCAAACCAACCTTTGGAGCATTAGGCCTAGCCTAGCCAAGTCCCGGAGACAAAGCGAGCATCGATGCGCAGCAAAAAATAAACCTTGACATACTTTTTTGTACCTCTAAAAATCGGCTAGCCACAATCCTTCGTTTATACGTGGCAACACGGCTGGAGCATAACACAAAACCTGCTCATCAAACGGAAACTGAGAAAAAAGCGAAAATCCTGCACCCAAGTTTCCCACGAAGCATTCAGTCAAAATAGTGCGGCGACAGCAATGCCTCCTGAGGGAGAACAACACCTATGACTACGTAGTTATGGTCCTCTACAAAAGATAACGTGCAAAGTATAAAAAAAAAAAATTGCGTCGCAACTTGGAAAAAAAAAAATCTTATATAAGTAGCATTGTTGTATAAGTCGCACCAAGAAAAATGTTTTGAAAAAAGTATGACTTATACACCGGAAAATACGGTACCTTTAATTGTAGCACATAGTGGCCAACACCTACAGTTTCTAAAAATAAAATGAGTTTACTAATCGCTTTCGCCATCGGTGACGACCACAATGAGGTCCGCGGCCTTTTCTGCCGGGCTCACACTAGAAAAGCGCTTCACGCTGGAGCCTCCACCCACGGATAGTCGATTCAGTCACATCTAGCCGTTAAGCCGCGGCAAAGTTTCCGATTTCCTCAGCCATCAGAATACCACTTCTTGAAGCGGGCGTCGTACTGAGCATGTCGCGTTGCCATTGCTCGAGTCCAGGCGCGGAAGCACCAACCCAGTGTTCTGCCAAAACCTCGGGACTTAGGCACATGGGTAAGATAACCTAAAGCACTATATAGCTCCCGCGAACAGAGGAGCAACCCTTTGATCCGTGTGTTTTGCCGACAACATGGCCGACAGAACAGCCTGGCGCGAGTCAACGTGGTACTCAGAAGTTCCCGGAGGCGGCCCGTCCATGGGAGAATACATGAAGATCGAGCGCTTAACACTGGCTAATTAAAAAATAAACGGCGTATTCACTGGCTAGTCTGTCGTGAAGTTGGTAAAGCACTAAACTCTTTATCAAAGTTTTAATAACATCGAATGCCTGTGCAAATTTTGAGAAGGCAATTTCAAAACATAGCGTTTGAAGCAAACGATTTTTGCACGCAGCGAGATGAACTCCTAGGTACCAGCAGATCACGGGGGACGCTCTAACGTCGGCCAGGAAAAAGCCTACTGCATGATGCAGCCGGATGTCAACTATGCAATTTTTAAAAACAAATTACGCCATACTTGGCACACAAGAGAACTCAAGGCAAATGATTCTAAAATGTTCTTTTATTATGTCAAAAACTATTGTCGTCCCGCATATCTCCACAATAATGAATAAACGACGATTTTCTCAAGTTCCCCATGCATTTCTAACCGGAGCTGGAAGTTGGAACCTCCGAGTGTTCGCCGCTAATCGCCGAGAGATGGCGTTCTAGAGTGCGCTACTCTGCTCGAAAGAGCTATGTAGTGCACTAAGCTAACCCTCATAGGCACAACGAGTCACAAACAAGAATAGGATTGGATTAGCTGTTGCCAGCGTGTATATGTTGCAAGCACAAGATTGAAAGATCACAGATTTATCGTATGCCATTCTAAAGAGCCTGTGCCGCGACACCGCTAAGGCAAATTTTGAGGCGTCGATTATAACGCAAACCCCAAAATTACCGTATTGATTCGAATATAAGCCAATTATTTTTTTTTTTTCAGAAATGTTGTCAAAAATTGAGGGTCGGACCTATAATCGTGAATTCAAAAAATTCCAACCTACATTCGCGACCAAAATTTGAAACCCTACAGAGGACATGGAGCTATCAATCACGAGCTCCACGTCGCAAAAGAGAGGAGCGACTTGTTTCAAAAAGCTTTTGATGCACAAAAACAACCGAAACTGCAGCAGCAGACAACCCGTGACCGCGGACCACGGCTCTCGCGCTCATCCGGACATCCGGTTTCGCCATCGCAACTGTAGCGTTCCCCGCTGCAAGGGGGAAGAGGAGGGAGGGAAACGCGATGCGCCGCACTTTGCCATCCATCCCTCCCTTGCAAACGCGCACACAGTAAAAAACCCCCCAAAAAACGGAGGTATTTTAATAGGTTTTTTTTACGTAGGCTCGTGTGTTGCTCACGGGACTCGGAGGCGTTACTCGCGTCTTTGTATTTGCTCTTTCGTCGGTTCGCCCGTCTCCACCTTTTTACGTTTCTCCTTGTCATTTTACAAGAGTGTCAGTGAGGTATTGTTGCGAATTGGTGAGGATGTCTACCAAACTTACGAAGCTTCGGATGAGGATGACATGTCCGGAAGTTCTGACGATGATTAAGTTTTTGACATCGCCATGTGATTTAGCTGAGAGTGCTGTAAATAAAGATTTCTTTCTTTCTTTGCCCTAACTTACAGTGTCCCTTAAAAAAAAAAAAAAAAAAAAAAGGTTGATCTTATTTGCGACCCAGCCAAATCGACGCCACGTAGTGTCGACGCCGAGAAGCTCAGAGAGAGGAAGTCGGTTCGACTCTGCCGTCACGCTATCTCGCTGCTTGGTAGTCTCCCTATAGGACCGCTTCGCAAGACAAACATGCGTCGCCCAGTGAAATTATTTTCATGCTTCAGCCGTGATCATTTCCCTCGCGCTGACTAGAAGAAAGTTTCTACCAGTAGAAAAATCGCTTTGCTTTCTTATGTAACACACCCGATTTTACGCTGCCCAGTGCAAGACATTTATGGTGGTCCGCGTGTTGAAACGACCTAAAACGACCTCCCTCTCGTCCGCCATATTTGCACTGACCAGCACTCTTCTCCCTTATGTCTTCGCTGAGCGTAAAGCGAATATTTGAATTGTTATTTTTTTTTATTCTCAATGGGCTCAATAAATAACGGGTCGACCTATTTTCTTGCTGACCTATTGTCGGGTAAATACGGTAGGTGAGGGAAATTTTTGAAAAAACTCTTGTTTACATTTGAGTCCATACAGTAATCCTTTGCTTTTGTAAAGCGTTTTGAGTGCCGTGCTTCCTGCGCTTGCATGAGTGCGCGACCATCGCTGCTGGAGTGGTCAGCTCTTCCAAACAAGCAGCTGCATAGGCTGGAAATGCGGGTGGCGCTGCGATTCACGAGGCCACTTCAGTGCTGCTCCGTTGTTATCTTTTCCCACCAGCGTGATGACCTTTTGTTTCCGCAAGCCTCCCGTTGGAATTTGTTTTGGTTTTTTCTATCTTAAAACGGCGGACCACGAGAATGTGGACGCGACGAGACGTTCTCTGATACGGCAGCGTTGGATGCAGATACTAAATGGGGCCAATGTAAACCATGGAGGTGACTTCTGGAGGCTAAATGACGCACACCGGAGAGTGAAGCCGAGGGAGACTTTTGGGTTTGGAGGGACACACCACTAATAGACGCTTGAACCATTACGCCGGTTCGGCGCTCTTGGATGCTGTTGAGGCGGCGGACTTGAGGATTCTTGGGGGCGTTCTCACCGGCCACGACTCTTACTTACAACTTACGTTGCAGGGTTTCTCGTTTGGCTGGCTTGGGCCAGTGTGTCGCCCTCTTATTCCTGGCTTTGTGATGGTAAAATAGCGGTCCCGCGATAGGCGATGGTGCTAGCCGCCTCATACTGAGGCGTTGCATTTTTCTTTTGAGTTTCGGTTTTTGGTTTTGATTGTAACGCATTTGTATTTTTGAAGGCGCTGAGCCTGGTGAAAAGAAACTACGCAATAGAATCATTACAAACAGAAAATTTCACGGAAAAAAAAAATTAAGGTTATGAAAGGCTGATTGACTGTGCTCGCGTCGGCGACCACTACGATAGCTTACAATGAGATGCAAGCCAGGTCTGTGCAACGTCCTATAGTGGAATGCAGGAGTTATGAAGCAGTTGGTCACACTCGAGTGTCTGAATTAGCTTTAGTTTTTCCAGTCCCGAGCGAGGGTTGTGTCATTGCAGAAGAGGCCCCTTCGGAGTGCTGGTTGCAGTGGCCCTGTTCAAGACCTTGGGGAATCTGCTGCCCGAGCGATTCCTGGCGCGACATGGGTGCGTCTCTATCACCAGAGTGTTGAGCGCCTGCAATACTGGCCGCTTCAGCTCTGCTTTCGTTCCTAGGGGCGCACGGCTTGCGGAAGGCTTACGTCTCGCTGCAAATGTCCTTGGGTGTCCGCAGGATCCGATGTCTTCTAAGATGCGGGGAAGATCCTGTAACGTCGCAAAAAACCCGAGACTGGAACGGAGTCAGATCATTCTGTTGGTTCTTCGGTCTCGAATTTTTGCAACTTTGAAAAACCACAACAGCTTGCTTGTCTCTCTGCCATTATCTCCATCAACATTCTGCTTTCTTTTTGTTTTGTGTTGCCAATATCACCGTGCCACTACAATCCAAATGGCTGTATGTGAATTATAAATAAGAAAAAAGGTACCGTAAAATATTGAGTAAGTTCCCACGGTAAGGGAGGTGATCACGAAAAAATGGGGATGGGGATTGGTGCTTGTTTGGTCCAAGAGGAGAAAGCCAAGAAGGACCTGGGTGGGCCTGGTCTGATCAGAATGGAACTGTGAGGAGCAGTACAGAAGTGGTCTGTCGGAACTTTTAGTTTTAAAATCGGCTGTGCTGCTCTCTCGTCAGGCCTGCTTTGCACTGGCGCTCTTGCACCGAGCTTCACTGCTTTGCACAAGCACTCTCGTAAAGCCCGCCGCTTTCCATTGGCTCTTTGGAGAAGCATCTGATTGACGGAGGAGCACCTGGCAAGCTCAGTGCGCTCAGAAGCTTGCCGTTGTGCGTGCTTATTGCAACGTGGGTGTGTGTACTATCGTTCTAAAGTAACTCTCGTCTCTGCAGAGATCAAGAGGACCAGCTCCATGAACTCTACTCCAGCCTGCTGGGTGTGGCCCTGAGCAAAGGAAGGCGTCCGAGTGCGAGTGCGCCTCGCTCATTCCGCCAGGTGAGGAGGCTGGACTTTCTTTAATTGGGCCGGAAACATCCGCCCCGTACGTGCCTGTTACGAAAAAACATTTACTTTTGTTTTGGCTTTTTTTCTTCTTTGGTGGCCGACGTACAGGAGCGACGGGAGCGGTGTGTGGTCGGGCTGATCTCTCGAGAAGAGTGAGTTCATTCGCTCTTCCCACGGTGGCTCAATGCCGGCGGTACCGGGGCTATAGTATGAGGGTGCAGCACGATTGACACCGGGTGTTCGGAAATAATTCCGACAGCGCTATAGGCGACCACTTCTCGTAAATGGTGCATAGATTTTTGTATTTCGCAAATACCGCAAAGCCTCAAGGCTAGTCGTTTGAGGATCGTAAGCATTCTAGGACTACCCGACATGTGGCGCCGGTGTCGATCGTGACGGTCGTGGTGACTTGGGGGTGACGGGTGTCCCTCCCTTCCAGTGCCATCCACTTTTGCTGGACGGATGCCGCAACGAGAGACGACCCAACAACGAGCGCCACTGGTGCTCTTGTAGGCAGTCCGGCACCCACGCCTTGCTGGTGGAAGAGCCGCGTCAGGTAGAGGCAATTTCACTTTTGAATCGGTGCCACGTGGTGTACCGTATTGCCGCGTGCGTACTAAACGAGTGCGCAGCATTCGTGTACTACGCAGCTTACCGCCAGCTTACCATCTCATTTTAGCTTCTCTTCTCGAAAGTTTCAGCTTTTGTTCTCGGCAGCTATCGCGTGTTGTGGGTTAGAATCCTCCCAAACACGGCGCATTCGTAACAGCAGGCAAGGCACCCTGTTTTGGTCTGTCGCCTTTTTCTTTGCTGCTGCAGGAACGTGCGGTTCTTTGACGTTTTATTTGTAGGCACAAGTTCACATCAAGCGTGCATTTTCGATTGTACAGTTGTCAATCGTTTTACATCTGACATTATTACAAGATAAGAGCTTGTTTGAAGTGAGGCAGTCATGTTCATATTGAAGGATTCCACTTCACTACTACCTGTGTTTACGTAGAAATTCGCTGAAGTCCCTGCACTTCAGCGATACTTGTTGCCATTGCGCTTGCGAGATTTTTCTATGGACTGACAATTCCTGTGTACCTCAGCAATTGCATAATTAGTAATTAGCTTCTTTTCTCTCCAAATACTGCAATACAGTTGAACCTCGATTTAACGAAACACGATGTTACGAATTTCCCGATTTAACAAACAAATTCGGATTCCCTGCGCAGCCTGTGCGTCGGAGTCTCCCTTTTTCGATTTTACGAAGTTCCCGATTTAACGAAGTAATTAGCGGGTCAGTTACTTCGTTAAATCGAGGTTCCAACTGTATACTTTACAAAATGGAATGACCTGTCACACTATATTATGTATTAGAAATACTTCGTATATGAGTTTGTATGGTCAGTTTTAATATTTGTTATTTTCATTTTGTGTCAAATTGACAACTACTGTAAAACGCTTAATGTTTGCGAGCCCTTAATTTTCGCGAATTGACAAATTCGCAAAATTTAAGAGCGCACAAAAATTTATATTCTTAAGTTTCAATGCAGGCGTCTGGAATTCGCGAAATTTAGTGGCTGCAGTTATGTGCTCTGTGACTGATCCGTGAAAAAATAGGGGCCGCAAAATAAAGGGTTTTACAGTATTAGTTTGTATAATGTCAAGTAAGCATATGTGGCGTATATACTACTATATTTTTTTTTTTTTATTTTAATACTATGCAAGAGGTTGATTATATATACTATAGTGATGTGGAAACATTTATATGTTTTATGACAGTCTTTCCTTCTAAAATTAATATTGGCCCCCAACCTCATGTAATGGATGTTTAAAAGTGTGCCTTTTAATTAAATAAATAAAATTCAATATGTGTTAGAAATTTATGTGAGCAGGAGCCAGACAGTGAGCCATCAGCTGAGTCTCAGAATCACTGATCAGGGCCTGATTCAGGCTTGATCCCAACCATGATCTGGGCCAGATATGGACTCAGGCCTGGGTTCAGGCTTGATCACAACCAAGATCTGGGCCAGGCCTGGTTTCAAGCCTGCATTCAGACATGGATTCACGCCTGAATTCAAACTTGATCCCGATCATAATCCAGGCCAGACCAATCCAGGCCTAAATATTGGCCAGGCCTGGATTGAAGCTTGCATTCAGGCTTGGATTCAGGCTTGGTCCCAACCATGATCCGAGCCAGGCCAATACCGAGTTCTGAGAATCTACTCATCTAATATTTTCTGAACAAATAAAGAAAAAAAAAAAAAAAGAGTAATGGCTACAGCCCATTTGCCTTCAATCTGTCGGGTTTGCAGGGTTTGATAGAAGCGACCAGGAATCGGACCTGATAGCTGGTCTCGGCTGCGGTGCCTGCCTGGTTCTGGTACTGGTCACACTGGTCGTGTTGCTGCTGCGTTGTTGTCGGTACGTACACCTTGTCGAGAATTTGGTCGAGACCTTTGAAGTTACTACACATCCTAGCTATGTGGATCTACGATGACTCTGTGGACATGTGAACAGGTGCTTATAGAGAAAATTGAATTTTCTTTCTGGCAGCTCACTTTCTGCTGCATTGTTTATTTTGTCTCTAAGTACAATGATGTGGTTGGTGGCAGGTTAAGAATGCAGTTGAAGCTTTGCTCCCAGTGCGAGCTTCCTAGTCCCTTGGTTTAAAGTGTTGGGCTTTTTAGTCTCGAACTTCTTGATTTGTTGAGTTCAATGGACTTCTTAATATTGGACTTCTTAATCTGTTGAGATCAGTGGACCCTGGACCCTATTAGGTCTTTTAAACTCAACAATCTAGGACTTTTTAATTTTGGACTTAATCTGTTGAGGTTCAACAAGCCTTATAATCTCTGCAAAGTCCCACTCTTCAACAGTCTTGGGCTTTTTAGACTGTTGAGTTCAATGGACCCTTGAACCTGTTGAGTCCATTGAACTGAACAGTCTTCTGGACTTCTTAATTTGTAGGACTTTTGAATCTGTTCGGATTCTTGCTTTGCTGAAATCAGTGTACCTTTGGACTCTCTTGAGTCCCTTACTCAACATTCTTGGACTTCTTAATGTTTGGTTTTCTTAAATCTTGGACTTCTTAACCTTTTGGATCTTTCAATCTGTTGGGCTTTTTAATCCATTGGACTTCTTCATATGTTGAGTTCAATGGATCCTTGGACCCTCGCTGTTCGAGTCCTTTAGAGCTCCCAGGGTCCGAGGCTCCTTAAAGCTGAATCTTTCGAGCCCTCGGACTTGACGGACTAGCAGCTCGGACTCGGTGACTTAGCAGATCGCCCGTGAACCATGTGCCCTGCAGGCACGGCGGCGGAGTGGAGGCCATCCAGGTCCAGGTGTGCCTGGCTCCTGTGCGGGGCCCTGCTGGCGCTCCTGCAGGGGGTGAGGGCCCGCCTGCCACGCTCCTGCTTCCCGTACGCGGTGTCGGCACTGCAGCTCTGCCTGCTGGCTGCCTGCTGCCTCCAGCTGTGCACGGCCCTGGTGCTCTACATGCAGCTGGTTGATGCACGCAGCGTGAGGCACCCCGCCCTCAAGGTCGCAGCCCTCGGCTGGGAGTGGGTGCGGCGTCTCTTGCCTTTTGGCTGGCATTTGTGCAATGCGCCGGCGGCATTGGAGGTGTACAGGAAGTAACGGGAAGAGGGGGGGGGGGGGGGGAAAGGCAGGGAGTGGGGAGGGGGAGAAATAAAGCAGATGAAAGGTTGGGCATCCTCCTTTTTGCCGCGACAGTGGAAGTCGTTTGAGCGCACATCGACTTTAGTTCTTTCTGTACACTGCACGGTGCCGGTGTCTTTCTGAAAAGTAAGCTAGAAACACACTATACTCCTCTGCGCTTTCAGCTGAGACTAGAAGCTCCGCCTTCAGCGCGAGCTCGCTGGCTCCCGCCAGTGCTTTGGTATGCGTGTGCTTGCGCATTCACACTTGTAGCTAGCAAGGGCAGAAAGTCGATGCTGACGGCGGAGCTTCCTGGCCCCAGCTTAAGGGTGAGAACGGAATACAGGCACAGACCATACAGCTAATGTTGTGCTGCTCCTTTACGTGCAGCTAAAGGGATGGTGAACCGAAAATTTGGATTTCAGAAAAACAATGCAGGAGGGGGGGGTAGGTGGGACGCTAGAATCTGTACAAGACCACCCCGCAAGGCAATATCTCGAATGGACGAGCGAATTTTTGGAAAAGAGGTCGCGGACTGAAGCGAGGCACTTGAGCGCCAGCCTCATCTCGCTCTCCTCCTCTCTTCGCTTCCGCCACCTCAAGGCGGCGTAGGCGGAGAAACAAGACGTCAACATACCTCAAATGTGCCTCCTTTTTTTTAGAAAAATATGGTCATCTGTCTCAAGATGTCGCTGTATGAGTGATGTTTTGGTGTTTGTAGTGTCCCATTGCAGGCTTCTGCCGCCGTGTTTTGTGGAATCCAGATTTTGGTCCAGCATTCCTTTAAGATGTCACCAGAGGCCCATTGTGACCGTTTGTCCAGGACTGCCGATCTCCACGTCTGTGCCCCGCCGTTCCGAGGGCGACTGGAATGCACGGGACCTTTTTCTCTAGATTATTATATTAGTTTTATGGCTAGAAATGTTCCAAATGTCTAGCGGGAGGGGCGGTGGGGGTACGATCGCCCCTCTCCTGTTTGAATGCTATCGTTGGACTAGCTACAGACGTTTTGGGTCGTCAATTACCCGAGCTGCCACTGGTCGGTACGCGCCCCGGGCAGCCGTTCGGGGCCTGTATTTTGGCCTGCGCCTGCATCTGGTTACCTCACTTGTGAGCGTTTGTGTGACGATGAGCGACTGCAGTGGGACGTGTAAACGGCGTCCAACGGTCAAGACGTGCTATCTAGTGGTTTGCAAAAACTGCAGTGGCGACACAGTCGGAACCACGCTGTGTGCACTGAACGTCCCGCTGAACCACATGGACTGTCCGTGCTTGGTGCCGTTTTACGATGCACTGGTTGATACTGCCAGCATTATTTCTCAGGCCGCGCCTGCAAATTAGCGACTACTCATTTGAGTGAGACTTTCTACCCAACGCATAGGTTGTCTGCTGTAACTCATTCCGGTGTGCCCAACATCGAATGCAATATTTTTCTGATGAGCGACAAAGTGCGGCGTTAAAGACCGCATACGAGCGGCTCCCGGGCGACGCGAGCGAGATCAGACACTCTGCCTTCAGCGTGAGCTGGCTGGCTCCTGCAGTGCTTTGGTTGTTTGCGTGCCTGCACGTTCCCACTTTCTTAGCAAGGGCAGAAAGCTTGCGCTGAAGGCAGAGCTTCGAGTCTCAGCTTAAGGGGAGAGGCTCCGCCTGGGAGGGTCAACTTTTGAACCCTTGGCTTAAAATTAAAGAAATTTACAGGGTAGGCTGGTGGTCATGCTAGAGGGTGCATAACAATGTTTCAGGTCTGTCAAGTTAACTGGGAAGGAAATTAGGGCGGCTTCTATCAGCAGCACCCCTACATTGTTTGGATTAATCTATCGCCGGAAAAACTATCACAATATCCAAGATTTTTATCTTTTCGCTAGATATGTAGCAGAATGCCTAGGAGGTGCGCCTATGGAAAAGCTTTTTGGAAAAAGTTATTGATTTCTATCAATTTCTTCTCTTCTGCAAAAATTGGTCAACTTTTTGGTCTTCTGTGTCTCCGACAAGATGTCAACATTTTTTATAAAAGACATCTGTAAAGTGACAAACAAACTCCATAGGTGCATTCCTTATTAAATTTCAGTCAGGAAAAGTGAAGAACGATCCTTCCCTGTATTGCCATTATCAAGCGATGAGATTAACTAAAATGGAGTTATACCAAAAAGTGGAACGAAGAAAAATGTGCATTCAAAGTGCTCCAAACGCCACCTTTTCTTTAGCTTTGGTGGACAGAAAATAACTCATAAAAAATTAACTGTGCGGTGTAAACTCAGTGAAAATTTCTGGGAGGAATACTCTTTGGATGTAGATGGATGTAAATATGTAATTTTTTTTTCAAAATCAACGTTTTTTTTCAGAATTTGCTTTTCTCCGGCTATGTGTTTCCCCTTAATCAGTGGTAAATCCAAGGGGGGGGCTACGGGGGCGGCCGCCCCTCAAACAAAGTTGACCCCCCTCCCTCCCTTCTCGAAGGCAATTTGACACGGGTGGACCCCCCGGTGCACACGAAAAGAATGGGAGAATAGTATCCTTAAAAATTTTCTGCCCCCCCCCCCCCCCCAAAACGGAGTTCTGGATTCACCCCTGAGCTTAATGGTGAACGGAGTACAACCAAGCGGTGTGACGAGCAATAGCAAGCAATCCGCCCCAGCGACGACCCAGCCCGTCGTTGATTGCCAAGTTTTTCGCTTGCAAATCGCCTACGTGATTAAAGTGCCCAAATGCAGGGAGAAACAAGACCGCGACGGTAAAGTATACACATGCAGCAATGGGTAAGACTGCGATGGCCTTGCTGTGTCAACTCGACATTTGCAGAAGTCGCGCTGAGTTTCAACTACATTTATTTCCGGCAAAAACGTAACAAATGTGACAAACTTGCATGGTCAATGAAGTCTAGGCCATAATCTTTTGTTGTCGACCCATTCACAGCAATATTCTATCGTATATAACACCCCGGCTGTGGCTAGCACAGCGCAGTATATGCAGTGCTCACGTAGTGCAGCAGCGGGAAAGTAGAGGCCGGCAATGGCGGACGGGTCACGTGATGCCAAGAGGCGCCCATGCAAGGTTGCCTGAAAGCGTCTATATAGCCGGGCACGCCACCGGAGTCACTGTTGCTTGTATACCCGATTTCGTATCTTCATTGATCGCGTACGACCGATTGAGTTTTCGTCATGCATCGAACAGTGTTAAAAAAGTACTCGTAATCACTTTGAAATGACGTTTCGCCTAATGATGCTTATTTGAAGTTGGTTTTTCAGTAAACATACGTTTTACTTAATTTAAAACGTAATCTGCAACTTGTATTTCAAGTACTTCTTGCGTGTATTTCACACGACACCTACTCCGATTCAGCTTTCTCTGTCGCTGCAATTGAATTACGGTTCCATCTGTACATACACACTGTCGTCATTGCGTTAACCTCCTTTTAACATGCAGCTGAGGAGGCGCGCAGCATTTGACTGTACCAAATTCTGCCTTTGGCAGCCTCGAGCTCCTGGGCAAGCAGACTCTGAGCCGGTACAACGCTGACTTGGGCGCGGTCACTCTGCAGCCGTCCCGGTGATCGTGGTGGGGGCCAACCTGGCCGCCCAGGTGCTCGAGGGTTCCGCCTAGAGAGCTGGTGGCTCACCCTCCGCACCAGCTCGGGTCACCTGTCCAACTACTTCTGCGCCTTCTGCGTCTCCCTGGCCATCATGGACGGCGGTAAGTTCAACCTGCACGGCGACTCCGCCAGATTGGAGCACGTTCGGGGGCAGTTCGGTTAATGGTTGAACCATCCCTCACCTGATGGCTGCAAAATATAGGGCCAAAAAACTTGCCAGGGTCAATGGCGGACAGCGACGCAGACGACCGAGTCGAGCTGCGGGGTGTGTTTCACGCGTGTATTGATGGATGGCGTCAGGAGCAGTGTCCGAAGGTGTAGCCGACCAGCGAAAACCAGACAACACGCAGACGCAATTTAGTTGGCAGCAAAAGTGTCGTTGTTATGTAAACATATTTTTTTTACTTCAAGCTTTGCTTTTAATGTCCGCATTTATTTTTAAATCAAAAGTATGTTACAAAAAATTACGTTCAATTTCATAAACCACGGTGGTCGCAAGCAGTCTCAATATGGAGCTAGTGCCTTTTATCATAACTGAAGGTCAGTTATGGCGGCGCCCATGTACAGCTGCTGCAAACCGTCTATAGATGGTCAAATATGTCGTGCCCATATGAAAGACACTTGTACAATAAATTTCTAAGTGATTTTTTTTAATTCTTTTTAATGAAGAGTGTTTGAAGTATGAAATTTAACCTCTTGAATGAAAAGTAGTTATGTCACATTATGGAATCTTCTGTTTTCAGATGCAGTAGGTTTTTGTATGTTAACCGTCTTGCACAGGCGTGTCCTGTGCAAGACGATCCTGTGCAAGTTGAACATTGTTCACTTAAGCCGCGGTCACACCGCTAGTAAAGCATACAAAAGACGGCCTCCAGACAGTGTCTGAGGTGCGTTTCTTCCTCATACTACGACGGCACTGTCAGATTGGTCATACAGAAACCGTCTGCAGACATGTTCGGAGCACACAGACGTTTGAAGCAAACATGCTTTGACTGTGCTCGAGGCACGTCCACAGACACTTCCGTCGCCGGTTCCTGCAGCGAACACCATGTCCCACAAGACATGGTGTTCGCTGTGACTACTGCCTCGAGCAACCGTGACTAGAAACACGCGAAAAGCATTTGTCGTAGCGACCTTGAGCTTGCAACCAGCGATTCGACTGTAGTCGGCGTCGGGTTAAAAGTGAAAGCTCGTTCCGCACCTCTTTCCATTTTAGCAGAGCGAAGCTGAACAGGAGGTCGCCTCCTCTCCGGCGTTCGCTCTGTTGAACGGGGAGGGAGGTGGGAGGAGCCTGCACTCCACTCTTGGCCTGTCACTGGCTACGGTATTCACGACTCTGTAGCACGTTCTGGCTGAAAATCCTTCGCCTCTTTGTCCCGCAGCTTCACCTGCTCCTTTTCATGACGGTGAGAGCGGAGCTGCGGCGGCAGAAGACGTTAGGGACGCCGAGGAAGCAAGTGGCAGCCAGTCAGTGAGTACTGTACCGCTGTGGGATGTCTCTCATCGTGGTTCCTCATCTCCACGATACAATGAAAGCACCAACTAGAAGGAGGGATGCCCTGCACAATGTTCGGACTTCAAATTATTTTTTAGGGGGGTTCGGGGGGTGGGGGTTTGTAGCATTTTAGCTTTAATTTCAATGCGTTTCTGCCCAGCACACTCTTTTATGTAATCTTGTCACTGCAGTATGTTTGCTTGGGTTTGGGAGGCTCAAGTTTAGGGATGAAGCCAAGCTTGTTGCTTACATGTTTTTTTCTGTCGTTGGGCTGCCAGTCATGCATGCTTGAATGGCAATAGAATGCTGTATTTACCCTCCTCTGGGAAAAGATTAAGTTGGAGCTAATGTGACATGAAGCAAGTGATATATGCCAGTTGAAGAAACCGAGTGAAAGAATTGATCTGCACGCTTGCTGGCGGTAGCGGCGGTATCCTTCCAAAGTGTCAGCTTCAGCAGTTGCGGAGGCAAAGAATTGACGATAGAAAAACATAAGTTTTGTGTGGGAGCTGCTTGCTGTAAAGTCAGAAAACAACACTTGACGCTGCTCAGTCTATACTCTGTGTCATTAGTTGCATGCAGTACTGGCAAAGGCAATGCCAGGCAAGGGGAGAAAGGGCAAGGCACAAGCAAGGCTGGGGAGGACAAGAGAAACTTTCTCTCCTCTAATGTTCCTAGTGCTCTGCCTTTCTCTGCGTGCTTTCCATTGCCTTCCTTTATCGTTCCGTCTTCCCAGTGCTTGCCCTTTCTCTCTTCACCTCGCGCTGCCTTTGCCTGCACTGCACACAATAGTGACACGGTGTATAGACATCTACGTCGTCAAAAGTGTGAAACCCAATGCCAATCATTCTGGATCTTCAGCACAACCATTCTTTCTTGTTTCTTCAAATAAACAGCATTGTTTTTTTAATGCTTTTTTAGGTGTGAATATTTTTGCTTCAAATTGTGGGATATCTAGTGTCAGCACTGTAAAAAGAGTAAACGTGTCATGGATTGTTATTGCAGCACGAATGCTGCAATTTGAGCCACTGCTTGCACACCTCTACTTCTGTTTTTGAATAATGCCTCTTTCTGTTTCAAACACCAGTGTTTATTGTATATTTCCATCAAAATTACCCCTCTCATAAGAAAATAACAATTCTTATTCACTTCTCACTTCGGTCACTGCACACACTCTGGAATTTTAAAAGCATATCCCCATTACCTCCAGTTGCACCTCTGTGCGAAATGCTGATGCTCGCAGAAAACGACGTCAGCATTGCAATCGGGCGAATCGTCCGCACGACACAATATGCATTCAAGGAGCTGCATGTCACCCTTCTTCGAACCCATAAGTCAAAGCATCCCGAGGGCAACGAAAAAAAAAAAAGATTTCGGGTCAACACTTTTGACAAATGGGTGTGCACCATACTCCGTCTCACCGTAACTTGGCAGACGGCGAAGACTACGGCCCCAGTGAGCCAATTAGCTCGTAGGAGGAGGACACGTGACTACACTCTACCTCACTTGTTGCGTGCAGTGCCGTCGAAGCCACGGGCGGGAGAGAGAGGAAAGCCCTTTTCTTACAAATCTCGGGCGACGGGCTAATTTCCGAGAAGACAAAAAGCGACGTCTTGGGCGCACAAAAGACGGTCCGGGTTAGAGGGGAGTTCCTCCTTCCCCTCTTTTCTGACTGCATGGGTTATGCGCTTGCCCCCAGAACTTCGGTATGGGCCGTTGCATGCCACGCCGTCTCCGTCACTTCGATTGACTCAAAGGGTCTGCTGCGTTTGCTCCTTGCCGAGTCATGGCGAAAACAAGGTGTAGCGTCAAGCGACGTGTTGTCGTCGGCCGACATAATACGTGCCCTGAAAACGCTCGCAGGTCTGGGCTCCTGAACGGCTCGATGGCCATCCTGGTGACTTTGATCGGCGTGTCGCTGGCCAGCATCATCTACGTCAACATGGAGGACGTGTTGCGCTCTTACTTGCTGGCAGCCACCTCCTCTCTTCTGGTGAGGCTGTCACCATATGTCTCCTACGCTTAGTTATGAACAGGGTTATAGGTTTTCAGAAGATACCAACGAACCCCGAAAATTGACCCCTAGACAGGAGAAGAAATACCTAGGTTGTTCCACGGAAAGAAAACCTCTCTCTGCATCTTACCCCACTCCTCATAAACCCCAAAAACAAAGCCATAATTACAAATAATGAAAAAAAAAATTGTGTTTTGGTTTTGAGCAGAGCTAGGGTTCTTTAACCTTTTGGGGTCCTGGGAAAATCACTGGCCAGCATCCTCTCAGACAATTGTTGACTACTAACGCTTGGTGTGGGTAACACATTCGGCTGCAGCTTTTGCATTTCGCCTTCACCACCACCTTCCAGCGAAGTTTCAGTACTCTACGATGCACGGCTCATTGGTGCACCAAGAAAAATGCCCAGAGGCCAGATTCACGAAGAGCTTCTTAGTTTACGACAACTTAGCTAAGAAGTTTGTAAGTTAAGAACTTCGTAAGAAGAGGAGAAATCGGTATTCACGACAACGTTCTTAAGTGATAAGAGGAAAGCGACGTTCTCGTACGGAAAAACTAGAACTTACCGGTGCTGTTGCTAAGGCGACGGCATCTTCAGCAGCACGAACAACCAATCGGAGAGCTCGGCATGGTTCGGAGCTCGTGGATTTTTAATAACATACACAGGCGGCCTTTCCGCCACCGCTTGTCCGGGGTTTGTGTCCGTGCAATGATATGTCGACGCTAATACGATTTAAACGCACCTGAATGCCGAAGCCGGGATTGTAACTGCCTCTGTTGACTGCTACGAACTCGATCGCTCACGAAGTCAACACAACTGTCATCGTTGGTAAAAGACGGCCCGTGTCAGTCGTTTGCAAAGCAGCGTAGATGGAAACAAATTGCCGCGGCGTTTTTCGCGGCCTCGGAGATGCGAGGAGCGAACCAACGTTAAAAAAGATACGTCTGAACTACGAGAGTGTCAGCATGAGCACGTAATAGCTGTTCACATTCGGAGCAGACGCGCACGTCTGATCAAAGTGCTGGATTCGCGCTGTTGGACCGCAAATCAATAGACCTTTTCATTTTAGTAGTTGCCTCACCGGCGGATAGAGGGCGCTGACGCACTCGGCGCCATTAGGTTGCTTCAATTTGGTTAATTTCGGTTTCAACGTGAACTCGGCTATGTTGCTGTTTTACACTGTTTTTGCTTAATTTTGTGATACGATTATTTTCTTTGTAGCACACAACCAACGAAACAGTGGTATTGAGCCACTTTGAGGACTACGAGGTGTATTTTAATTTAGCCTAAACTGCGGGTTTTTGACCAACTCCTTTGGTGTATCTGATTATGGTCGGTTGCGAAACGCCTGACTGTGGACAGGGAAGATTACAATCGTCTGCGGCCGTGCCCGATGACACCAATTTCTAGAAAAACAAACTAATGAAGTGACTAACACGTGAATGTAAAGAAGCATATCGACAGTTTGATTAGCAATGTGCTGAATCGGCCAGAACAGATGAACTCGCGAGTTTACTACCGACTGTTTGGTTTTCGGGGCACCCAACATTTAGTGAACTTCGCAGTCTAAAAACGTATCGTCTGGTGACGCAGATAATTGATATACCCAAGTAGTATTATACTACTTGGTTATATCAATTATCTGCGTCACCACACGCTAAAAAAAGGCCGAGATGGCATCTCTGCCTTTTTTTAACTCAGTACTCGACTGTGTTTTGACAGGCCGAGTAGGAAATTTCTTAATTATCAACCCTTCTAAAGTACTCATAAGCAGCATTTCGCGATATTGGCCTTAGGAAATAAATTATTTTTATATGAACATTTGCTTACTCAAGATATAAGTGACAGTCCAGTCAAATTAAATCTGGCATTCGACTTCCGTAAAATTGGCCGAATAAAATTAAAGGGCGCAGGAGGAGAAATACCTCGGAAAGTTTGGTTGAATTCTAGCGCTAGGCACCACTTCACGGACCTGTGTGAACAAATATTTATTTGTTTGAACAGATCCGCTTTGTAAATTTCGGCGTCGCCAGTCACAAAAAGTAAACCTCTATTCGCCATCGACAATCCTGGACACAAGTGATTGTTATGCAGACGGCTCTTTTTCTTATTTTTTTTCGGCGTCAATTATTGCGGACTCCAGATACTGGCAAAAAATAAAACGGCGTACGCAAAAAAAAAAAAAAGCCGTTGTCGTTATTGCGCATGCGCCGTACCCAAACCGCGTTTTGCATTTGAAAGTAGAAACGATGTTATTTCTTTGTGCACGCTATTCTAAAACTCGCTACTGTTAAGTGTCTGTGGTAGTTTCTTACGCGGGAAGACTCAACCTTTGTGCTAAGATTAATTAAGTGGATGGCACTAGTTTATTTATTTATTTATTTATTTATTTATTTAAAATACCCTCAAGGTAATAATACATTGAAGAGGGGAGTGGACATCAAAATAATAATTACAATGTGCACATGTTAGTTAGAACTCTCTTAAGGGGAGACGCGGGTCTTAGAATGGTCGAAAAACGCGAAATTTCACGTTTTTCAAAACCAACATATTTGGATTAAATATATTCTAAGGTACCTGCCTGCAAAGTTTCAATGTCGAATTCAATATCTAAGCATGAAAAAAACGATAATTACGATGCCTCCGCAGAGCCTAAGATAGCGAGTTCAATGAAAACAAGTGGAACTTCGCGCCCCGCGCGTTTCGCAATCGCTCGTCGGATCGCGGCCATCTTGGTCTTGTTGGAAAGCCGCTTCTTTTCCCTACGTCCCCATGCCATTCGTTATCGCGACAACATCGGGGAATGTCCGCATTCCGCGGGTTCCGAGGGCCCCTATCGCGATCGCTCATTGGCCGGCTAGCAAGGTGCCCGTACGTCAGAGCACGCGCGGCGCCTAGCGCCCCTGCTATTGGCCGAAACGCGCCCCTCCGCTCTTTTTCTCCTTTCCTCCTTTCCGTTCCCGCGCTGGCGAAAGGTGCGTCGTCTGCTCCCGGGCCCGTCTCCTTAGGCCTGTCTGCTTTGTTTCCTCTGTGGTCAAGCGCACGATTTAGTTCCCGTTTGCGCGCTTGCGTGGACATGTTGGTTCGTTTACGAAGTTGCGCACTTTTCGTTTCGCTTCGAGTTCTCGAGATGCCGGACGACGCTCGGTTGAAATCGAGCACGCGGCAAGCTTTCGGAAGGAAGACGAAACGGCCATGGAACAAGAAGCCGAAGGTGTCTGCTGCAAGTGCGCCACCGCGATCGGCACCGCCGGACGCGCCGGACGTTTTGGATCTTCCGGAAACATCAGCCGAAGACATCGCGGCTCCAAGCAGCAGCGGCAGTTCGTCGAGCTTTGCTAGCGCGGATCGTGTCGACACCGCATACTACTCCACGGCCGAGCAGGCGCAACGAGTCGCACGATCGGACGAATGCAAGCGTGCGCTATCGGGAAAGTCGGCGACCCAGCGCAAATTCGACCTTCTCGGCGTCACCGCAGGAGTCCAGACACGCGATGCTGGGACACAGTTCATTGTAGTGGACATGAAGGTACTCAACGACCTCTTTGCGCAGGCGAAGTGCGGAAGCTGCGGTGCGGGAACCCTGACGCTTAGCAAGGCCACGGACAAAGAGTATGGCTTGGCAGTCAAGCTTCTGCTCGTCTGTGCCACATGCGAGTTCGAGAAGAAGCAGTTCTCTTCACCAAGAGTTGCCGGAACAGCGAAGATCACCCCTTTCGAAGTGAACATGAGGGCAATGAAGGGGATTCAGTCAATTGGGAAAGGAGTCACTGCCCTCGCAGACTTCTGTGCGTGCATGAACTTGTCCCACCGCGGCCTGCACCACAAGACCTTCCAGGGACACTTGAAGACCCTTGTGCAAGCCTGCGAAAAATCAGCAAGCGCAAGTGAAGCTGCCAGCTCCGAAGTTGTCAAGAGACTGTATGAAGACTTCTTGAACCCTGTCGGCAACATCGACGTGATCTTCGACGGATCTTGGATGACGAGAGGACGCAGCTCCCACATTGGTGTGGGCTGCATTGTCGAGCTGTATTCCGGCCTAGTTCTTGACCATGTGGTCTACTCCAACTTTTGCCTGGGATGTGCCCTGGGACCGGAGCCGGAGGAAGAGAGGTACGGCGACTGGTATGCAGCCCACGAGTGCCAGAGGAACATAGATTGTAATTCAGGTCGGATGGAAGTGGAGGCTGCATTGACCATGTTTCAAAGATCCCTGGCCAAGCACGGACTGAGGTACACCACAGTTCTCTCGGATGGAGACAGCCGGACCTTTCATGCGTTGACTGAGGCAAAAGTCTACGGCTTCGTCAAGGTCGAGAAAAAGGACTGCATCAATCATGTGCACAAGCGGATGGGGACTGCATTGCGTAACCTTCTTGAGAAGAAGAAGGCCCAGGGTGAAGCTCTCGGAGGAAAGGGCAGACTGACGCAGGACCGAATCAAGAAGATTCAAAACTACTACAGCTATGCCCTTAGGAGCAACAGCAACGATGTGCCAGGGATGAAGAGGGCAGTGGAAGCCACCCTCCTGCACATGACGTCTACAGACAGTGCCCCAGACCACAGGAAGTGCCCCGACGGACCCGAGTCATGGTGCAAATTCAACAGAGCCCTGGCAAACAACGAGCGTCCACCTGTGCACAAGAACCCTCTTCCAGATTGTGTGCGGGCCGCCCTCGAGCCAGTGTTTGCAAGGCTCAGTGATGAAAACCTGCTGGCACGGTGCAGTGAAGGCAAGACGCAGAATGCCAGCGAGAGCCTGCATTCGGTCATCTGGACGCAAACATCGAAGAACGCCAATGCCTCCCTGGACAGCGTCAAGAGGGCTGCTGCCGAAGCTGTTGCCGTCTACAATCAGGGCAGGCGGGCAATGAACGAGTCCGTTGCTGCGAGCCTGGGCTATGCTGCCGGTGACTGCCTCGTACGCCGCAGCATGGAGAAGGACAATCTGCGTTTGCGTAAGGCCAATGCTGTCCACCAGAGCAGCAGCAATGCAAAGCAGAGGTTCTCCAGGCAGCACAAAACCGGAACAGCTGGCGACTACAGTCCCGGACAGCTGTGAGGGGGCCCTCTTTCAAGTGCTACACGAACAAAGGCCCTTTTTAGGGCCAAACAAATCTGCTTTCGGGGCTTGCAACCTTTGGTGCCTCCTCCCGTTGTCTCTTATAGAGTCTACTCATTTTTTTATAATTTTATTTTACATTGCAGTCAAATTATTTCTCAGTTTTATATTACTTTTTAAAGGTTCCCGTGAATGGATTGCAGAAATTTTTGTCTCAATTTGTTTAGATAGACCTATGCTTCCTATTGCTGAACATTATTGCATAGTATCCCTTACACAATTTTATGCAATGAGTGTCAAAACTTCAACTGCAATTTTCTCAGCTTCGCATTTTTCGTCTACATGCCTAGCCTTACGGATGTTTTCATGGGGTTATTCTTCAAGGATTTCTATGAACTTTATACCGTTGAATTCAGAAAGAAATGAACTGCAGGGTGATGCTATTTTTGTATGACAGTATGGGCCCGAAAAGATTTTTATTAGTGATAATGTGACCTCGTTAGGCTTTGTAAATAGTGTACTTGAACTAATTAGACTAGTTTTATACAATGATCCATCTTTACAAACATATAAATAGCATCATCTTGCATAGCAGGTCTTTAGCTACGAATCCATATCACTTATGCAAAAAAATTCTTATTAGAAAGTTCCTTAACGAGTCGTAAGAAATGACCTAATTAGGCTTCATTATTTTCTTCGTAACTCAAAAAGTAATTGAGATATCGCAGAACTAATTGAATATTTGAAAAGAGGAAGCCAAAACACATATACACACTGATTTTCATTATAATCTAATAATAAACAAAAAAGTCGATTTTAGAACCAGTGTCTTGCCTTAAACAAAACAATATCAGTAATGTTAGCTATTGAGGCGGGAAGGTGGTTCCAATCCAATGATGTTTGGGGAATAAAAGAATATTGAAACAACGAAGTTTTAAAATTTGGCATTCCGACTTTATGACTATGATCAATGCGAGCAGAGATGTAGAATGGTGGGATAATTAGTTTACGACGAAGGTCAGCATTTTGATGAAATATTTTATGGAAAACACACAAACGAAAGATTTTACGGCGATGCGTTAGTGATGGCAGGCCTAAAGAGGTTTTCATGCTAGAAACGCTGGCAGTGCGGTGATAGTTCGACATGATAAAACGGGCTGAACGGCTTTGGACAGATTCAACAAGGGAAATTAGTGAAGAGTGTGAGGGGTCCCACACAGCGGCGGCATATTCTAATTTTGGGCGGATTAGAGTTTTGTACATGGTTAGTTTCAGGGAGGACGGAGCGAGAAAGAAATTTCTTTTAAGGTATCCTAACATACGATTAGCATTGTTAATCACGTATTCGACATGAAGTTTCCAAGAAAGGTTAGACGTTATATGAACACCAAGGTATTTGTAACTTGACACTGATGCGAGAGGCTTACTGTTAAGGTGATAAGTGTGAGGCAGAGATGAACCACGTGATATTCTCATATATTTACATTTGTCAGTGTTTAGTTCCATTAGCCACTGGTTACACCATAATGATATCTGGTTAAGGTCTGATTGTAGAAGCAATGTGTCAGATATGTCAGTTATTTTTCTATATATTACGCAATCGTCAGCAAACAGGCAGATGGAAGAAGAGATGTTCAGTACCAGGTCATTAATGTAAATAAGAAACAGTAGCGGGCCAAGCACGGAACCCTGTGGAACACCTGAATTGACTGGAACAGTGCGAGAATTGGTATTATTAGCAGTGACGAATTGTAGGCGGTTAGTTAAAAAGGCGTGGATCCAGTTAAGTATGCGTGAGTCGATGTTAAGTGATCGCAATTTATGAAGTAGTAGCTTATGAGAAACTTTATCAAATGCTTTTGAAAAATCCAGAAAGACACAATCAGTTTCATAATGGTCATCAAGAGAGTGATGGAGATCATATGTGAAGGATATTAGTTGCGTCTCACATGAGAAATGTTTTCTAAAGCCATGCTGTGAAGTAGTAAAGAAGTCATTAGATTCAAGAAAGTTAACCAACTGCGAGTAGATGACGTGTTCAAAAATTTTGCAAGGTACACTGGTTAAAGAAATCGGGCGATAATTGAGCGGATTATGTTTTACACCAGATTTGTGTAGAGGAACCACCTTCCCAACTAACCAATCGCTCGGGAGTACGCCAAGGTTAAGGGACTGCGTATAAATGCTTGAGAGAATTATAGAACAATACACATTACAATTTTTAAAAACTTGCTGTTGATTCCATCAATTCCGGCACATGATGAAAGTTTCATATTGTTAATAATTCCAGTCACACCAATATCGTCTACTGTTACAGGGTTCATCGGTAAAAAAGAAGTGGATGACAATGCAGGTATTCGGCTGACATCACAGGCTGAAAATGACATTCTGAAAACATCGTTTAACACCGTTGCACAATCAGCAAAAGATATACTTGTACCGTCTGAAGACTGAAGACTAATATCAGATTTAAAGTTGGGATTAATGACACTCCAAAATTGTTTAGGATTAGTTGCTAACATGGTAGGCAGAGTGTGATTATAAAAATGTGATTTTGTTTCCTTAAGAGTTGAGGTGTAATCATGTTCAGCTTTGTGGTACGCTGCCCATCGAGCGTCTGTGGACGATCGCTTGGCAACGCGAAACAGTCTTTTCTTCCTGTTTCGCAGTCGTCTCAGATTAGCGTTAAACCAAGGTGAGTTAGTGTTGCAACGAATTTTTTAGAGGGTATGTATTTTTCTGTTAAAAATGCTACAACATTTTTGAACAACACCCAATTTGACTCCACGGAGCGATCTGAAAAATTAGGTAAGTAGTCATCAAGGAACTGGGACAGTTCGGAGTTAATTGACGTAAAGTCAGCTCGGCTATAATCACGGATATGTTTTATGGTTACCTTAGGAGTTACTAATGGAATGCGCAATGAAAAGTGTAGAACTAAATGGTCGCTTAGAGATGGCAGATAGGTAATTGTTGATATGACGTTTGGATGTGTTGTTAGGACGAGATCAAGAATATTTGAGGATTGAGGTGTAACTCTAGTAGGCTCCGTGGTCAGTTGAGAAAAGTTGAAGTCAGCACACAGGTCAAGAAACTCGTTAGTTTCAGATGAGAAAGGGTTAGACACAGGGCTTTTGTCGGACCAGATAATGTTGGGATAATTAAAATCACCCATTAATAAAATTGGCACTCCTGGATACTGAACGACAATTTGGTTAATACAATTATGCAACAAATTCACAAATAAAGAGCTGCTAGCTGGAGGTCGATAGCACACACCGATAATGGTTTGTTTGTGCTTAATATTTAGGCAAACCCAAACAATCTCAAGTTCGCAGGCTACGATGACAGGGCGAGAAATTATCGAATCGGCAACGGCCAATAAAACACCACCGCCGCTTCTGTCACGTCTGTCACAGCGAAATGTATTGAATCTTTTTTGACAATGAAATAATTCACTATCAGTTACTTTGCTAGATAGCCACGTTTCAGTTAGAGCGATGACGTCTGCATTGCATGAATCAGCAACTGAGCACAATTCTTCACGTTTACGGATTAGACTACGAATGTTAGTAAATAAGATTGACATATTTGAAAAAGGCAAACGCTCTTCGCTACTCCTTGCTGGTTGTTAGGATGACGCGGAAGGAGACGATACAGTTTGAACAGCAGATCGGGATGACGTAGCAGAAGCATGGCGACTAGGTGAGTCTATTTCGCGAATGCTGTCGTCGATGTCGTTGTAAATAAAGCACTTGTTATTTACAAATAGTTTCTTATAACTTAGCTTGAATGTATTTCCCTGACCTTTTCCATACTCCAGAAGTTTTCGTCGGGCTAAACGCGTCGAAAAGCTAAAGTCTTCCGAAACAGACACGGGGCTAGTTTTTAATTTAGACTTAATCTGCAGAATAGCTTCTTTGGTTTTAAAGGATTGGAATTTTACTAAAATGGGTCGATTTTTTGCTGTTACGAAATTCCCCAAACGGTGAGCACGCACAATTTGTTCCCGTGAAATACTAAACGAAGCTGAATCTGAGAGTAGACGAATGACTTTATCTTCTGCCTGGGCCCACGTTTCACCAGCGCAATCATCCACCCCATGAAACACAAGATTGTCTCTGCGTGTCTGGTCTTCCATTTCGTCTAATCTGGTGCGCAAAAGATAATTCCCCCGTTCAACGCTCTGAACGGCTTGATGGTTACCGGCCAACTCGCGGTGTAGTTCGTCGATTGATGCAGCCTTCACCTCAATCGCGGAAACCCTTTTACCGATATTTGTAACCGTGGCTTGTAGCTGTTCCTGGTTTGCTTTTAGATCGTTAATCGAGCTCAGTATATTATTTTGCCCTTGCTCAACCCTCTGAGTACGCGCATTCATATCTTGCATTAACCGCATCATTTCATCAAGCTGCTTAGCTAGTTCAGCATTAGTTGGTCTATTATCTAAACATAATCAATAAATCACTTAAATGTCTGTCGAAATGGGAGCGAGAGCCTGGTATACAATTTTTTTAAGCTTTATATAGGTAAACCAACCAACCGAGATGTTTACGTCACAAAAAAAAAAAGATTCTGAGAACCTCAAACACAAGTATGTGTGATATAATAAACAAACAAATCGCCCGATGTTGACGTACCATTACTTTTAGCCTCAGATAAAATATAAGTTAAACGTTTTTTGTCTATCCCCTCCGCGAGTTTCCTCACATAATCAAAAGAAACCGTTTTCGATATATTATAGATACAAAGAACTATACTTTCAGGAAATACAGATAGACTCCTTGCGCTGACTATTCTTGGCCTTCACGATCCTAAATGCGCGATATAAATATACGCGCTTCTTACAGAAAATGTTCCGTCATATTAGTAAACAAACCTCGGTTTCATAAGGACCTTTGAACCCTCGTGATGTCTTAAGGCCCGTTCACACTCTTGCGACCGAGTTCGACCGAGAGAGACCAAACCGGTTTTCAAGCCTCTTGCGATCTCTTAGGACCAGCCGCTCCGGCGACTGGTCTAAGGGCTCGCAGAGCCTTCTCTCGGTCGTACTGTTCAGATGTGACGAGCCGCTGTCGTCGAGTAGACTTATCGGTTTACAGTTTCCGAAGAAAGACAAAGCGCGGTGAAAGCGACGAAAAACACGAATACAATGCATCCGCCAAGGCGCGGAGGGAGAGTGGAGCAGCAAGTTGAAGCAACCTAATGGCTGCGGCGTCACGTGATTCCAAGATGGCAGCGCCCATCGCGGAGGAGGATGAAAAGGTCTATAAGCGCTTCAGACCGATCTTTTACGATTGCAACTCGATACTGATGTGACACTCGGAAAAGAAAGGTTGGACCAGCGTTGCGTAGCTCCCACGAACTGTTATAGTAGCTCGACAGCGACGTGCAGTCGTGTCAGAATAAAAATGGCATACTAATAACAAAATGTACATACCGTGTTGCGAAAGGTAATTCATACGGCGTTTATTTGAGCTCTTTATCACACAAAACAAGAAAATAGAATCGATGAGAGCCCCTTTTCGACGACAGTGTTCGTCACCGCTGCCTCGGAAAACAAGGAGATGACAAGGGAAGAGATTGACCTCACTTCTTAATCTAAAATTGAGGTCAGCGATGAAGCTACAATACGGGAAAGGTCCACAAGGGTCGCGCGGACATATTCCACACAGCACGCCAGCCGTTCGTGGGCAGAACGGTCTTAGCCAAGGACCGTCGGAGCAACGCACAACTGCTGCGCCGAGTCCGAGTGCCTGCTAGGCCTATATTCTGCCGAGCTCGCTTGGTCGGGGGTCGGTGGAATCGTGGCTCTTGTAGGTTTTCCCGGGTATTTGTGGATCCAGCGTTCTTGTTCATCGTGGTCTGTTTCAGGTACTTTTTACTTTTTTCTTGCTGCTTGACGTCGGGACGCGCGAGAAGAGACACGTGGAAAAATAAACGTCCGTTGGTCGTCACGAACAAGTAATTGAGCGACGTTGTCGGCCATGCTGATTTGATCGTAGAAAGTGCGTAAGACAGCTCCAGAGCTGTCTTAGGATTCCGTTGTAACCTGCGCAAAACTTACGATAATTTCGTTTCGTGAATATGAATTGTTCTTATGTTTTGTCTTACACACATTTTTGGCATAAGTTCGTTTTCGTGAATTCTGGCCTCAGTTGTTTTATAGAGCAGAACTTGTAGGTTTGCGGACCTGGTTGAGACAGACAATTGTGGGACAGGGTCAATCAATGTGTGAGCGAATAGGCCGGACAAGAACCTAACGGCAGCTCGTGGTCTCTTTGCGGGGGCTTCTTGTTTTCTTTGTCTATGCTGTGGCTGGCCGGCGGAAAACGGTGAGGAAGTTTGCTCCCTAGAATACCCCAGAACCTTTTGTTGTTTGCTTGAACCTGTACTTCGTTTCAGCTTCCGTCCGAGCGCAGCCAAAGGCTGAGGGACGGTTCGCAACTTCGAGAAGAGCATTCCTACGCACCGCAAAGTAGTCCGCAAAAGTAATTTTTTTTTTAATAACTGTTTTGTGCGTAAACATTGCACAATATTCCAGATGTGTACTGCTGAGAATGATTTGCAACTAAAAGGAATTAAATATCTGAAGTTTATGTTTTTATTAATATATGTAAATGCATGTGGTTTGGTGAAAACACGTACATCCGCTGGCAACACGGCTGCAGCGCTCGGTTTTTCTGTGTGATTTCGTTCCCGTAATGGCCGAATCATGTGCTTCGCTGCTTTCCTCACCGAGTCGCTTCAAAACGTCCTTTCGCAAAGGCACGTTTGGGCGTCAGGCGCGAGAGGTCGTGATGAATGTCTACTTTCAAATTCGGCAGGAGACTCCGGCCGCGTCGTACCGCGAATGCGTTGTAAACAAGAAAAGCGTCCGGGCCACTACAATTCACTGATACGCGGCGAAATCAGGGCACCCGTTTACCTGCCGATCACATTGAACGCCGAGAAGCTGGTGGAAAGGACTGCGTCTCGAGCCCTGGTATATCCAGACAATACAAGGAAACATCAACGGCCGGGTCATCGGGCACTTTGCAATGTGTACTTACATCTCGAAACTATGCCGAAATGCCGAACAGGTGTAAAGCTCGGACACAGACGCCAGCGGCCAGCCTACGTACTGACATCCCCTGTGACTAAATTTCAGAACGTGAAAGGGCACTTTTTAAACCTGTAGCAGACGATACCGTTGATACACCCGTAGCAGACGAAATACTCGGCGAGCGCGGGCGGCGCGGACGACCAGCGGCGTAGCGGAGTGATACAAAAGTGCAGGCGAGATCGCGTGACCTATTGCCGGCGTGTGATTGGCTCCGGCCACATGTAGCTTTGGCTGCGCTCGGACGGAAGCTGAAGCGAAGTATAGCCAAAATAGAAGTCTTTGAAGTGAGTAATCTGACAGCCTTGATGGAGCCCAGTTTAGGTTGCGGCTTGTTTCCAGATCAAAATTAAACCTTACCTAATATTGCACACTAGGGACAGATTTCTTTAGATCTAGACGTATGCAATCCGTAGTAATGCAACTAGAGCAAAACACAACAAATTCACTCTGCCTCAACTCTTTCTTTATTAAATGTAGCGATGAATGGAGCTGTCTATTGACGAATGCTGTAAATAATGCATACGTGTCTGCTTTTACTTACCGACCTGCTTTGGCCCCGTGGCTGGCAGTATGTCAAAATTAAAATATAAGAGAAATAAGTCGTA
>JAZHYW010031541.1:0-91196 GCA_037355805.1 Ixodes ricinus
AGCAATATCTCTAACGGATGGCCGTATTTTTGTAAAATAAGGATGCGATTGAGTGAGAATCGCGACGTCGCATTTCCTGCAGAAGAGTTGACGAGGGGGAAATGGCCTTGATCCCTTCCCTTTTCGCGTCCTGGCGGAGTCAAGGCAAGAATAGGAGGAAACGAGAATCGCGACGTCACGGGCCTTTTTGGCCATTGTTCAAGCACGCTCTTCTTTCACAATTACATGACCATCCGTTGGAGATATCGCTTTATGGGTGATGCTTTCGGATTTGTAGCGTCCTGCCTAGCGCTTCTGCGTTGTTTTCTGAAATCAAAATTTTGCTCCAGCATCCCTTCAAAGGATGTACACCTAACAATTATATTTGGCAAATATTGAACAAGAAATTATCTTATACAAATAATTTCAATTTTTTTAGTTGTAATAGACCGATTTCACGGGCCAGCTTGGCTAAGCCAATGCAGCCGCAATGCATCGAGGGAACTTGCATCTTTCTGCACGTGCCCCGACACCGCTGCAGCTCTGCTCGTGCAAAGCACGAGACGGCACGAGGTGTCTCAAGCACTGCCGCCTGCCTCTTGTGAACTAAAGTTATGGCAGCTTCACACATGCACCGAACGCTAGGTGAGATTGCTCTATTCCACTAACGATTAAAAAAAAACATACCAACAGGGTCTTATCAATCTTTCATGAGTCTTGATTGTTTCAAAAAGCAACATGTCCTCTATACTCTGTGTCATTATAGTAAGTTACTGCTCAAGAAGACAGGGCAAGGGAAAGGAAGGCCAGGGAGGAGGAAGCAGACGGAATGCTGGAGAGGAGAGAGCAGACGGAATGCTAGAGAGAAGGGGAAACTTCCTCCTCTCCTCTCCAGCATTTCGTCTGCTTCCTCCTCCCCGGCCTTCCTTTCCCTCGCCTTACCTTCTTGAGTTGTAACAGACTATAGTTACGTGGAGTACAGACGAAGGCAACGCCAGACGAGGGGAGAAAGCCCAAGCACAAGGAAGGAGAGAAACCTACTCTCCTCTCTAATGTTCCTAGTGCTCTCCCTTTCTCCCCTTGCCCTCTTTTCCTGTCCCACCTTCCTAGTGCTTGCCCTTTTTCTTTGCCTGGCGTTGCTTCGCCTACACTGCACACAACTAGCGACGCGGACTATTAGCATTAGCGTTGTGCGCGACCAAAAGTGTCGCTGTGGTTGAGGTTTGCGATTCGCCGAACCATAGCTTCCTGCATACCGGTAATGCTTACCCTATCGCCGGTTAACAGGGAGGTAGGGGCAAAAATTGTCAATCAGGACAAGGCAAATTTCGTTTGTGGAATCACGGACGGAAACCAAGAAAGGGCACCACCGAAACATCTCGGAGCTAATAGAAGTGGAGCATAAATAGCTCTGATGACTGCCCGGTCCAGTTCTCTAGCTGTGCAAGGGCCACTAGTTCTCTTACTCAAACTGTGCTTTCAGCTCTTCATTCTGGTACTTGGGCCACAAGTTGTGCTAGCAGGCTTGCAGCACCAGCTGAAGGAGTTGAAGGCCCACTTCTGAAAATACAAAGCATAAAGGAAGCCATCACTTAGAACAACAAAAAAGAATAAAATCATACAAATAATTAGAGTAGAGCTTTGAAGATTCATCTCAACCACCCAGGTATTGTGAAGACAGATGGACCTTGCAGAACAGTAAGCCTAAAGCGCTGTTCACACATATGCAACCGAGTTAGACCGAGAGAGACCAGACCGGTCTTAGGACCAGTTCCGCTGCAGCGCACCCGGTCCTAACACGTCGTAAGAGGCCTAAAAACCGGTTTGGTCTCTCTCGGTCTTACTCGGTAGCGTATCTGTGAACGGCACCTCAGTCACATTGCAGGCACCTCGGCCTGGTTTACAACCTGATAACTCGGGATCAAAGGACAAAAACTTACAACAAAGCCAAGTTACAATTAGTGGCCAATAAGACAATCACCTCTAAATATTTAGAATGCATTGACAAAGAGGATGAGCACGGCCATGACAACCTGCTCGACTCACAATACCAAGTTAAGTGTCAGTCAACCAGACAATGGTCTTATGCCCTTGAAAACTGTGGCTCGGACAAAGACTACCACCAAAAAGATACCCCGTCACCATGCTAAACCCTGCTCTACAAACGGAAGTGGGAAGAGGAACCTAGAAGGGCCACAAGAAAGCACTTGCCTCTCAAACCTTAGCTCTGCCACAGAAGATGGTCTACTTACTTTGATAGAAAGGACGTAGCCTTGCAGCTATTATTTCAACTATCCGCTCACGTGATGGTATACCAAACATCCATATCAGATCGAAGACATAGTTTGATGGTCAAGTTGACTGACTGATTACGGAGCAAATTGCACGGAACAGAGGAGCCCGCTTATATCTGTTGGTCAGCAATTGTGTGTTAAGAAATTAAAAGGCACTTAACCACTTTCTTTGATAGTCTATTTATGGTAATAACTCAATCTATCACTACTATCGCTACTTAAATCAGCATCAGAAATCGATTCCTCGGGAACTATTGCAGACACACCCAGATTTATGACCGTAAATAAACTATCGCAGACAGTGGTTTAGTGCCCCTTAAGAAAAAAGGAAGACAAGTCCTTCTAATACAATGCCTGTATGTGTAGCGAGCTTCCAAGAAACTGCTGGTGCAGCTAAAAGGCTTTTGATTGCGTTGTGAATGTGCATAATGGTGCATTTGCACAAGAGATCATTAACTCTGGAGACAACCGGGTATGTCATAGAGCTGCGAAAAGGAAAAAATCAGAAGGAGGAGGTAGTGCAGAAAATCCAAGAGAGCATTCGCACAATTGAGTCGGAGTTGCCGGAGTCTTTTCTTTGTCGAATGTGCTGGCGACCTTCGGGAACTCGTCAAACAAAAAGCATAGATATTTTTTTTTTTAAAAAGGCGCCCACCTAAAAGCTGTTAACTGCATCCCATCCCATCCCCCATCCCCATCCCATCCCCCCCCCTAAAAGCAGGGAGACAAAGGAATGGGTCTGGTCATTCCGACAAGACAACGGACATTCTGTAGGCCGGTCACAAATTCTCCTCGGCTCCCCACAAGCTCGGAGGATTTGCGAACATCTGTGACACGGAGCACGTGACCTCAAAGCTCGATGACGTTTAATCCTCTGCTCGGGGAGAAACTTTGTCGTGCGAATACTCTGTTAAGAACTCGCATAAGGATGTTGGTCTGAACTCGTGAGTTTTGATTGATCCTGCTTTGACTGCTCAAAACTGATCTCGTTTTAGCAACAGAAATTAACTGAAATGAAACGTTTGTAATGGCTGTTTCACAAACTTGTGACTGCTTGTGACCGGAAAGGAAAAACAGATTTTAATTTTTTGCGACTGCTTAGAATTGGTAGTGCCAATGCGCAGTCATGGCCAATTCGTCTGGGCCCGCATCGTACCGGTGCAGTGCGGTTCGTGGTACACGAAAGGCTAGAGGGGAGCTTCCTTCTCTCCTTGCCAGCCTTTCGTGTACTGAAGTGGAAAGAGTTTACTGCACTGGACGGGTGCGGTGTGCCCCAGACAAATAGGCCATTAGGAAGAAGTTTCACGAGGCTTAAAATCCGTTTTTTGAGCCTTACTCTGGAAAAGAAAGGATGTAGGTGCGCACGCCCTGGCGAGTGAGATTGTTTCTAACTGCTCACAGGACACCACCGCATCTCGCCACGCGAGAGCGCCCCAACCAAAGCCGAACCCTGAGGCTGAGAGTCTCTAGCACAAGTACGGAGGTAGGTGCTGCTCGCTCTGCGGTACCAGTGCCTGTAAAGCTCCTGTAAAGGCTCCCTACGGGAGCCAGAGTTGCGTGTTCATCTCCGTAGCGCCGTCTTTCCTGCACGGCATGTTGATCCTGCTCCTAACGTGACCGAATTCGGTGAATATCGGTGCCACATGTTCAAGGCGCGCTCAAAAGCAGGGGAACATACGCCGGGGCGCCGGGCAACGTTTACTTTCCTGCACGGCATTTGAGTCTGCTCCTCACATGATCGGATCTCGGCGAATAGCAACGCAGCGGCTCGTGGAAAACAGACGCGCAACTCTGGCTCCCGTAGGGAGCCTATACAAGAACTCTAAGTGCCCGGAGCTTTCAGCACCACCTGTGCTTGCTATGGAGACTTTAAAAGCTCCTTCCAACATGCAAGTCGTGAATCACAGGGCCTACACGGGGGCCGCCCCTACCAAGCAGCTCAGCTATATTCAGCTCACTTATGGCAATAAAAGCTTGTGTTGGTTCTCAGAAGATAAATGCGGGCAACACCCAGGACCACGTCCAATATTGCTCCCCACCGATAAGAATGACCGCCACCTAATTCTCAGCAGTTCACCCGCTCCCACAATGAGCACCTTCCTACAATTCTCTGTATGAATGCACATTCACCTTCTTAATCCACCACTGTCTAGAGCAGGGGTCTATTTATTCGAGTGTGGGGGCCAGATAGCGAACCCCCGAAAGGAAGAGGGCCAACAGAGGCGGGGGGGGGGGACAACATTTTGCTATTTTGGGGCAAAACAAACAAACAAGCAGCACTGATGTTTCACGGTTCAAAGCAGCTGACTGTTTCAGTGACCCCTTAGGGATTTTTTGGACAGAGAACCTTATGCTTTCTGCTTTTTGTAAGCTGATCGTTTTGCCCTCTTTGGTTCTTGTTTGCATATACGACTACTTTGGGCCCACACCTTGTCATAAAAAGATTTAAAACACCACCATATCACAGTACTGGCAGTTTTCAATAGAACGAGAACTCACTAGGGTCAACAGGCATAGAAAAAATATTTCATGCAGTCGTTTTTGCTTTTTTGACAATTTTTATAGCAGCATTATAAGAAAAATTTGTGTATTTTTAAGGTGCTGTCTGACAGCTAGAAGCCCGGGCTCATGGCTTTATCTTTGGTTGTTGCTCCTGCTGTGCAAGAGTTCACGCAGCCGAGGTGCCTCCATGAGCAAAAGGCTCGCACTTGTACACCCAGTAAGGGTATTGCCATCCCGCTGGATGTACATAAGCCTGAGAAGCAAGTTTTTAAACAAAACAATACTCGGTCCAAAAAAGAAAGAAATAATAGTGCAAAATCTGTACACAGAGCAGAGCTCCTTTTCGATCGGAAATGAATTGACAATATAAAAAAATTATTTATAGCGCATGCGGCGCTCGAGTGCTGTATCCCAGAATGTCGTCTTTGAGACCCCTGGGGCCCTATGCTACATCGCGGGACCAAGCGGAACCAAGGGACCAAGACAATGTTTTCTGCTGCGTAGGTCAGTGCCGCGCCACTGACAAATCGGAGCAGATAGTGTTGTCCTGGTTCCTAGCTCACACTTGGTCATGTTGTGTGGCATAGGGCCCCTAGTCTAGAGACTTGAGTGCGATGCAGTGCCCGAACGGTGTATGCTGTTTACATGAACGTTGTACACATAGTTAGTTGTACAGTCAAGAACAAAAGTTTCTGGACCACGGGAGCGTTAACCAATATGCATTGCTGCGCCTTCTGCTGTCGAGACCGGCGCTTGGCGGATGAGCATCCTTCCATATTCGCAGAGATGCAGACTCTTCAGTTTGCGGCAGCCACGTAGCGATTCTCAATAACTTGCCGTGTGGTGCCGCTTCGGAAGCATTCGTGTCCAGCTGCGCCGAAAATTCGCACAAAGTAGCGCTGGCCTGGCAGGCAGCACCTCGAAATCAGCCGGACGGCGGCACGCGCCACTTTTGCGGTAACACACAACGCCTGACTCCGACCTCAAGACTGATTTCTTTATTCACATTAAAAAACACATAAGCATTTGCTCCTGCTGGCTGACTTCTCCAAGCGAACGGTAAAATTACCGTTCACTGTAATTATTTGTTCCAGGCATCGCAGCATACTCGTAGAGGGATGCCTCCAACTGAGGTCAAGCACGGAGTCTCCCACTTTTCTCTTATGCTGCTTTTACACTGGCATTCAAATCGCAAGTGCAAAGTGGGTTCGCTCGTTTTCGTCATCAAATCTACGTGAACTGCCTCGCAAATACGGTTAAACCGCCAATGTGAATGAAGCATTACTGCCACCCATAGGGCTTCGGCCGTGCTACCGGCCTTTTGTGCTCAAGAATGCCTTTCAACAAGCGGCAAACCATTTTATGTTTGAAAGGTCAAAGTAAACGATTATTCCACATCAGAAAGCTTGGATGACTCGGCTCCTGGTATTTTACAATATTCAGCAACATTCTCGGCGCGACATGCCCTTAATGTGTATGAGTCTTCTATTTTCGACTGCACCTCACGGTAACACTCTCACAAGGGTCAAAAGTGTTGTGTGATAATCAGTCATCATATTCTTCGTTATTGGGTAAAGAAAGTTACCAAAAAAAGCGGCATGCACCACCGCTTCCGAGATCGGTGAATACTTCTTTCTCGCTGCAGGTGCAGCCAGCCAGGCCAGCCGGCGTAGCTTCTTAGCTTGGATCCCGTGCACAGCTTGGCGCGGATACTTCCGAAGCGGCAATACGGGGCACATTATAGAGAATCGCACCGCGGCTGCCGAAAATGAAAGAATCGGCATCTCTGCAAGTATGGTAGGACACTCAAGCATAAAGCGCCAGTCTCGACGTGCCATCAGAGAGCGTAAGAAATGCATATCGGCCACCACTCCCGTGGTCCGGAAAATTTTGTCCCAGACTGTGCATAAATGAAGTTTTGACTCAACAGATAATGCTTGCATTCGTGACAATGTGCTGACGGGATTGGAATATAACAGCCCCCCCTCCCCCCCCCGCCCGAATCAAAATCCTTGCTACGTGCCTAGCTGAGAACGTGGCGGCGGCCAATCTTGTCTTATTGGCGGCGGCGAAAAGCGGGCACAATCTCGGGTGTCCCTCCGTAATTTTCTCTTGAGAACAAACGCAAACTTTTCTTGCCATTGTAAGTAAGTTGAATATTGGCGACTCCAGCAAAATCAAGGCCGCGTAGCGGCAACACCGAGAAGCTCAGGAAAGGAGGTCGTTTCAACTCTGTCATTTGCTATTGCTGCTTGGTTGTCGTAGGCAGCATAGAAACAAACATTGTTTCAATTAATCATTTTTATGCTTCCGCCGTGTCATTCTTACGCACTGACTAAAAGAAGGTTTCTAGCGTTGAAAAATCGCTTTGCTTTCATATGTAACACCGATCTTACGCTGTAGAGAAAGAAATTTATGGTGGTCAGCGTGCTGAACTACAAAAACGACCTCCTTTCGTCTGCCATTTTGCCTGACCCCCATAGTTCGCTGGAGTCGCGAATAGCTGAGCTGCTTGGTGAGGGCGGCCCCCGCTGTGGCCCTGCGCATCGGAGGGAGTGCAGGAACGGCATCGGGAGCTGCGCAGAAAAAGTAGTTCTTACCTCAGCGCTGCTCCTGCTTGCACCGGAACCTCTCGTCCTTGTGGTCCAACCCTGATGGAAGTAGCTGTAGTGTCTTGAAAGCGGTTGGAAACAATTTTGCTCACCATAGCTTGTGCAGTATTGTTCCTTCTGTTCTAGAGTGGCAAGGCCCAGAACTCTCAGCACTTTCTTGCATCCTGTAACTTCTTGCAGAGCATTAAAGACAGTGGTTAAGCTCTTTATGCTCATCAGCAAGGCTTCCGCATGCGAAACACCGGCCAGAAAATGCGATTACAAGGTTCGGCTCGTGCCAGAAACGCAGGTTTAACTTTGAGATGTGACACAACATGGCCAGTGGCGTCACGAGGGTCAGCGGCACCCGGGGCAATAGCCTGCCGCGACCCCCGCCCCACCTTCGTTCTCGCGTGGCCCGCTGCAACCCCCCCCCCGCTCTCGTGGCCCGCTGCGACCCCCCCGAGCGCTGCACCCGGGGCAGTCTGCCCCCCCCCCCCACCCCCTTGTGACGCCACTGGTGCCATCCTAGCGTAGGACTTGATGTGCATGAACATGAATGTTGGCGCATCGGCTTAATTCTGAGAATAATTAAAGTCAATGCACTCAAGTCGCATTTATGTAAACGTGGCAAACCTGGACGAGATAAATGAGAATTGAAGGTAACAATACTAGGCAGGAGACTGAGGAAGAGGAGGAAATGAGAGAGCGTGGGGACATCAGAATGCCGAGCTTTGGTTGGAATGATTAGTGGGTAGATCTAGACCTAGCTGCCATTGTCTTCATTGCACTCGTCGAACGAGTTAGAATGCGGAACACCAGCATCTGGCGTTTTGCTCTTGCATCAGAATGTGTTCAACACGTGCAGTGGAGACAAAGGCACCTGGCTTTAGGTCTACTCACAACTGATTCCAACCAGTGCTCAGCGTTCCGACGTCCTCACGCACTTGTGTCTCTTCGTCTCTCTCAGTTGCTTGGTGCATAGACATACTGAAAAAATGAGACAGGCAAAGAAGGACAAACAATGTTTCAAATTGTGCTCGTCCTTGTTTTCGCCTCCATCTCCGGTTTGCGTATATTGAATAAAATAGAAAAAATCTCACTTTTGTCAATCATAAAAAAGAAGTCTTTTTTTTCTAGGACCATTAACCCTGTTCTTTGACGCTTTATTCTTTTAGCTTTCACCCGGAGAATGGGTGGTTGAATGTTCCATTGCGCTATAGGTAAGCGTATAATATATAGCTATCCATTCGCTACATGTCACATCGTTACGGCACATTTTGGAGGCTATTCGCGACTCCAGCGACCTATAGGGGACGCCACTATCGGGCAAATATGGCGGTCGAATCCAGGTCGTGCCGTGCCATGTGCCAGCTCAACGCACAACGCTGGGGCATCAGCGAGCGGGAATTGGACTCCAAATGGTTCGCCCCGCTTTTTATTCTCCACGTTTCGAACCTCCGGCGATGTGTTGGGGTAAGCGAGCTTCCAGAGGCTTGACTTTCTTCGAGGAAACGAGGAAAGGACTGCCCACTGTCCTTCCACTGTGCTGATGAACGTTGAGAAACGCAGAATGTCTGGCTCACGCGGTTCCATAGGTCGCGTGCAGAGCAACCTGGGTCACAAGGCGATACTACGGTTACGACACAGACACCGGTAGAACTGTTCTGTCGCGCAATCCACCGACAACATGCAAACACGGAAGCCAGAAGAGACGAGCAGAAATCGCGAAAGGACCTGGTCCGGCCAGTTCAGTGTTTTCCCGCTAGGTGTCGTTCGTTTTGCTGGAGTCGCGGAGCGCAGTAAAGCTAAAGCGCGACTTCCGAAGACATAGGAATTCTGTTCACCTGGAGAGTTCCCATATCTTTTCCACCTGGACCGTGTCCACAAGCCCAGTGAAAGGGGAGCATCTCGCTAAGGCCGATAGTCGCATTACGGCCGAGAGTGCATTAAGGCCGAGAGAGGCGAAAGGGCCGGAAGTGGCTTTGAGGCCGAATAGGGCATAATGGCCGAGAACTGCATTAAGGCCGATAGTCTCTGAATGGGCTGGTGCGGCCGCCCTCTCGGGGGTCGCGCTTGTGATTGGCGACTATAGTTGCCACCAAACAAGATAGGTGGCGCCACATTGAGCATGGCGGATGAAATTAACATATTTTCAGTCTCGTCAATCGCCGTGGTCTCTTCGCAGATTACAATGATTGGCGCCATGAATAGTGTAAACACCTAATTTTCGAGAGGACCTAATTCTCGACAATACAATTCGCGAAAAATAGGTGCCGCCAACAATTCCGTTAAAATGTAAGCATATTAGAATCTATATTGAGACCTTACCGCGTCGCAAAAATTAGAAGCAAAATTATTTCAAAACTCCAGCTTTTACCTAATCGCGAAAAGTAAGTCGTTTACAGTATTCTGCGGGAAAGTAGACTTATTACATTTTTAAGAGTGTATCTGTCGGTGACTGCAAATACTGCGGTTTTGGGTTTGTTAACACCCGTCACGGCCGGCACCAGTCGGTACGCCGTGGCCTTGCCTATCCGAATTTTTCATTTATTTATTTGCTTTTCTGCGATTCATCATTTCTTATTCGTTTGATCAGTAGTTCCTTGATCGGCATATTTGGATTATGTAGCACACACGCACACGTAATTTCAAATAAATGCTATGAATTCAGGGGGCCTTTTTCGTATACACCTTTTCTACATGGGCGCCGCCATCTTTTATTCTGGAACTTCGGTATGCGTGAAAACATCACTTTCTTCTCGCCTCGACGGTAGAACGTGTTAGCATTTTAATTGCAACCGTCAGTCGTTCTTGTTATGACCCTTCTGTAATTTTTTACTTAATTAGGGCTGTAATCTCTTGCTTTTTTTTCGGAACGCATACCGGATATGGAGACAACGTGGCTGGGTGCGAGGCTAAACGAAAAAGGTTATAATATTCCTACATTTTGATCATCGGCTTTTTAAGAGTTCAGTGAAACATGTATTGTGTCTTTTCAATTTTCAGCACTTTAACTAAGTTATTGGCGGCTACGAAAATGATGAGTGAGGTTGATTTTAAACTTTATTTTCAGTCTTTTTTACAACAAAATGTTGAAGAAAACACATACTAGAAAATATGAAAAACACATGGGCCATGCGTTATATTATGTTTTAAAGTATTAGAATTAAAATTAGTATTAAGTATTAAAATATTAAGTTTTGGAACAAGGGAAGCATCGAAAATATCACGCCTGGTCATTATTGCATCTCTGAAGTTGTGGCGCTGTTTAGCATCTGGCAGGCCGTTTGGTCGAGTACCCAAAGCAAAGCCACGAAATTTTCGGTGGAGTCAGCTGTATTATTCTCAGCCACTAAAAGAAATCGCTGGCAACATGGAACTATCGAACTCTGCTTCAGAGACATCCGATGAAGAGGCGTTCGATGAGACGGCTTCAATTAAACAGCTTCGATGAAACGGCGATCGATGAAATCGCGTTACATGAAAGTTGAAACCACGTTCGATGAAACGGCATTCGATGAAATGTCCGGTTCCACTCCGAATGCTAACCTATCTGGTCAAGAATCAGCGTAGCCAAACACCAGTTTCGGCATGAATCTTCTTTTTTTTTTCTGCCGACGGTATTGGACATTTTAATGTGAGCAGTATCTTTGCTGTGACTACTGAGTTTTGTCATATAATTAACCCATCGGTGCTACGAAAGAGCTTGCCAAATAACTGTTGTGTACTTAGTTATGAGTTGCTAAAAATAAAACGTACCAAAATGCCACACAAGATGGCCGCCGTGAGAGCAAAGCCAGCATACCTTGGCAAACAGCAAAACTTACTGCAGTGCCAGTCAATCAGAATCTCAGAACATGGCAATTAACTCACCGTCGAAGTGCTTTCTTGCCTTGAGAAGCGTCACGTGCTTCGTTCCGTCTCTCAATTGGCTAACGAGGGCATGGCCTTCGCCCTTGGTAAAAAAATGCTGACACAGAGTGTAGCAAAAAAGAAATTTAAAGCTAGTTGAAACGGTCAAAGCGCTACATGTTTAATTAACCATAAAGGATGAAGCAATAAAACCAAAAAACCTAGTATTTGCCGCCACCGAGAGATACAATGTGGACTGAGAAATAAGAGAAATATGTGGCGCCATCTATCTTATTTGGTGGCAGCTAAAGTCATCAACCACAACGCGAACCCCCGAGACGGCAGCCACACTAGCCCATTTAGAGACTATCGGCCTTAACTGCAGTTCTCGCCCGCTATGCCCTATTCGGCCTCAAAGCCACTCCCGGCCCTTCCGCTCCTCGCGGCCGTAATGCACTCTCGGCCGTAATGCGACTATCAACCGAAATGACAGTGACCCAGTGAAAGGCGGGGGGGGGGTTCACTCTTCGCCGGGGCGATAAGCTCTAGCAAGGGTGTGTGTAGTGTACGTACCTGACAGGATGAGCTGGCGCTCTGTTTTGTGCAGAACATCACCGTTCCGTTGGGAAGGAGAAAAGCGGTCGTTGCCATGGGAGCGGTAGACAGCGCGTCCGCCCTGTAACCGCACACACGAGCATCAATCGAAAAGAAGTCACGCTTGAAGCCAGGCGCGCGGTCGCCACTGCTAATACATCCGATACAAAAGATCAGTCTTCAGGCACTGTCTGTTTCTGGACGTCATTTCCAGCGGTGGAAAGAGCCCGACCAAAGATCGCTTTAGAGCGTTTCATCTCGCCAAAAATGCCGTCCCTAGAAAAATTTTAAATAAATGCAGGGGCATCAGTTGCCCCGGGAAAGCGTATTCTGGTTTGGCAGAGAAAGAGTGAAAAACGCTCTATGGGCGAAGAAAACCAAAAACACACAAGCCACAAGAGATGTAGAAAAAGCCTCCAATGCCACAGAGAGTGAGGTATACGATTTTCCGTACCTCTTGCAGCGCAGTTCGTGCACGCTATTTCAGCATCAAGTGCTTCAGCAGAGAGAGAAAGAGACTTCCATTGGCCGAACTTGTAATTCAAGAAAGGCGGACCAGTCTGACTCCGTCCTTTATCAACGATATCTTGTTCCTACGCAGCGGCCTCGACAAGTGAAACGTCCATGTGTCGGTGTGAATGTTATTGTTTTTTTTCTCGACAAATGGCAAGCTGCTGCTAAGACTGTGGTTCAGAGCACGGAGTTGCGGGTTTGTGTTCAAAACTGAGACCGATAGGTGTTGCTATTATTGAATAAGCATTGCGATATTTTCCTATACTTCGTTTCACCTTATGTTGTACCGCAGGAAAGGATAGAAGCGCGAGCTCATAGCGTTGGCAGCTGCCCTTAATGCACGAGAGCTTGTGCCACCGAGATGTGCCCTAGAGCAAGGAGCTCGCGTTTGTAGCCTTTCCTGCGGTACCTCAGAAGGTGAAATAGACTATACTCCGTCTCACCTTATGTTGTACCGCAGCGAAGGCTAGAAGCGCGAGCTCACAGCGTTGGAAGCTGCTCTTAAGTCACGAGAGCTTGTGCCTCCGAGTTGTGCCCCAGAGCAAGGAGCTCGCGCTTGTAGCCTTTCCTGCGGTACATCAAAAGGTGAAACAGAGCATATAGTGGTGTACTTGCATCTTACCACGTATATACGAGTAGCTCGCTGCGGTGAATTACCCTTTCCACTCCCACTTTTTTTTTATTGTTGTTTGATCTAAATAAAATGACACAATGATATTAGTCTGTCTTTTGATAATTTTCATGTTTAGGAAATACCCGTATGCTTAGCACGAGTACTACAAAGCGAGAGAAAAAATTGCCTCCTTTTAAGCGCATTTTTTTTAGGCATAGTGACGCAGACTTCCAGGGCGATCTCATAGCTGCGATCATCTTTCGAGCGACGCGAAGTGTCTCTGGAAGGACTATCGATCGCTTATACTAAATTCGATAAAACAAAATAAGATAAAATAACTTTCATCGTATTCTAACTCTAAGAGGAGGTGTTTGTACAAAAATAAGCAAATTAAGCTACGAGCATATTTTATTCACGCTCGAAGTTGTGATGTAAAATAAATGCGCGAATTGCGGGTCGTGCAGTTCCGAATGTTGCGGATACGGTTCGGATGCGGATACAAAGTATGCGGATGCGGATCGGAGGCGGGTACAATAATCTAAGAATTTTATATGGTTGCGGCATATCCAAACAACACCAGGAAACATCGAAAGGTCCCTCTGGCATCATCCCATGTGAACGGACTAAGCCACCTAACAAAGATGTGAAAAAAAAAGAAAAAAAAAAGAAACCATCACCGTAGAAGAAAACAAAGCTGCTGTCCAATATCTGGAAATAGTCGCCCCCTGAGAAGAAAAAACGAGCAGGTTCTGAAACGTCGGGACCTCGTTGTAGAATTTAATTGGCGACATTGTTTTTTTTAATTTATTTATCTTTTTATTTAAGATTATTGCGGATGTGGTTCGGAAGCATATATCAAGTCAGCGGATGCGGACCGGATGCGAATGATCAAACTGCTATCCGCGCAGAACTGTACACATCATATATTGTTCCCAAATGTGCATATCGATATTCACGTCGGCCTTCCGCCACGTGACAGCGCTCTTCTGGTGCAGTCACGAAAGCGCAGGCCTTAGACTTTCCGGTTTTAACCGAAAAACGCCGATACACATCCGTCGGTGTAAAAAAAAATACAAAATTGATTAAAGCCGAAGAACACCGATTTCTGGAAGTGTTTGCCCCAAGTTCGGACTGTTTTTGTCGACACCCTCCCTCTTACGCTTAAAACTTCGTTTCTCGGTGAGATTTTTCCACCGATAATCAGTTTTGAGCGTCCGTCCGAAACCGACCACCAAAATACACGGATATAGTTGAAAATAAACAAACACCGAAAAACATCCGCCGATCACACAGAGTCAAAAGCACACCATCATGCACTCTAAAAAAAACAAAGGTGTAAAAAGGGTGTATTGTTACACCCTTTGTCCCATATAATACACCCCAAAACTTCAATTCGACGTACAGCACCCTATAGTCGAACAGAGGGCCCAAAATGTTACGAGGGGCTTGGTAGCCGTGTGGTACAACTTATTAGAATAGCTAATGTACCTGTTACTGACTACAAAAAAAAATAATCGGGGTTTTCTTGGCCCTACTTTAAAAACTCGGTGTTTTCTTTATGTGGTCTTTGATACGTACTTTAGCTATTTAAAAAATCAGCAGAACCCATCCTTTGGGAATGATTATCTACGTTAATGCGAATAGCATCAAACGGTGCGGAGTTATGCGCGTTCGTCAGGTGGCCGGCACACTCTAGATACGCCAGCCCACTCTTGAGGCGATTCTAAATTTGTTGACACTTTCACAGCCCTGCGCACGATCTCCGCAGCCCAGCACGTGCGTTTGTGTCACTTAGGAAGGCGAGCAAAGCACGCGCCATACGCACAAACACTCAAAATGGTACCGACCAGACTTTCTGGCGTCTCAGCTAGTCTCAACCAACGGTACTTTAAACGGTTGTTTATATCTTTACCATAGGACGCGCTTTACAAGCGCTGTCACAGCTATCGGTGCGCGCGCGTTCAATGCACGAGGGCTCATTCCGCTCTCGTGAGGCTGAGCACGGCCGCTACATCACCCTCTCCCGAGCGCGGGAGAGGGTGAGCTAAGGCCGTGCTCAGCCTCACGAGAGTGGAATGAGCCCTCGTGCATGGAACGCGCGCGCACCGGTAGCTGTGACAGCGCTGTAAAGCGCGTCCTATGGTAAAGATATAAACAACCGTTTAGAGTGCGTTGAATGACTGCCTTCATAGCTCTGTGGTTAGCGCGTCTGCCTGCTGATCAAAGGGTCAACGGTTCGAATCCCAGCCGGGCGCCGGTCTTTTTATTTATTTATCGACCCGCGGCGTAAGAGGTTAGATAGCCAGATAGATACATAGACGAAAAGTGCGTGAAGTAGCCAAAGAATGCTATGCGCATTAAAAGTCTTATCGCAGGGTTATCAAGCCCCTCGTAAACTTTGGGGCCGTCTGTTCGACTATAGGGCTCTGTACGTCGAAATGAAGTTTTCGGATGTGTTATATGGGACAAAAGGGTGTAAGGTGATACCTTTTTTTTTTTTTAGAGTGTGGTGTTGTCGCTGAATCAGTCATAAACAGAGGAATGCGCTTTTTCCGCCGTTTGATTTGTCCCATTAAATCGTAGCGTCGGCTACCTCTGAACTTTTAAGCTGAAACGAAGTATAGTTATAACTTATAGACCAATTATAAGATGCGGGTCTGACGCCACGCCGCTGAGGTGGCGCTGCTGTCGGCGCGGCGCATGCGTAGATGTTTCACCTCATTCGAATCTGGTCTATGAGCCATCGACGTACCACGTGCATCTCCAGCGGTGGCGTCCAGATGTCGTCGGCCGACACACGGAGAGAACCGAGACCATCGTACTCGTCGACATCCCACGTCAAGCGCGGATCTGTCCAGTCCTGCATGGAACAGAAGTTCGTTTCAACGACTACCACTGAAAGGCAAACCGCGTGATGTGGAAAGATATAATTAAGCCCGGTCCACACTTGCGTTTGCTTAGGACCGAGTTCTTGTGACCGCGCACTCGGTCGTGAGCAGTAGCAAGCGTGTGACTGTGAACCAGCCTTTATGGGCCATGCGAGAATATACAAAGAGAGGATGAGGGAGAGATGACAGCCTATACTGCGCCGTCAGAGCGCCGAGCTGTGATTGGACGGATAGTGGGTAGACGCCCAACTGTCTTTGTGCCTAACCGCTGTCTCCCTCCAACCAGAGCGAACAAGAGCGTTGTCTGCTCCTCGAGGAGGGACTGGCGTTCGAACACCATGCAGACGCCTATGTTCGGCGGTTGGAGTTTGAACGCCCAAGTACTTACAACTTGTAATGTCCGAGTTCCGCTAAAGCGACGAACAAAAATATCCAACGTCGACAAGCCCCGAGCACGTGCAGCATGCACAAGTGTACCTTTGACAGGCTTGTAGCCTCTATACTTCGTTTCAGCTTGGGTCCAGACGCAGGCGATGCTACAAGCGCGAGCTCCGGGCTTTCAGCTTTCCTGCCAAGCACGCGCGTCGTGCAATGCAAGCACTGTTCAGGACCACACGCTCGCGCCCGTATACTATCGGCTGCGTCTGGACCCAAGCTGAAACGAAGTATAGGTGTGTCCAGGTGATTGCAAGCCTGCCAAAGATACCTTCGCGTGCACGCTGAGCTGCACGTGCTCGTCGATGTCGGATGTTTCCGTTTGTCGCTCTATTGACGATTGCAAGCTGGGCGACAGGCCGCCGCCATGTCTCCGCTCGAGCAGGCACGCCTCTGCGATTTCAAGCTTGTTAAAGCTGCCTTCACGCGCACGCTGCACGTGCTGCATGCATGAGGCACCAGTCGGGGCGCCATGCTTGCAATTGTCTATAGACGTTTGCAAGCATGGCGTTCCGACTGCTGCCCTGTGCGTGCGTAAGCACGTGCAGCACCTGCGTGAAGATAGCTTTTGCAGGCCTGCAAGGGCAAGTGCTTGCTCACACCAGGAGGAATACGGCGGCCGTCATATATTCACTTTTTGCAATCGTCTTCACTTCGCCTCTCCCAGACTTGCACGTAATCCATTACAAGTACCGCAATTACTTGTAATCCCTCACATTTATCAGTAATTTTGTAAAAGAATTTCAACCGCACAAAACGACACACAGGACGAACACTCGCGCTGTGTGTCGTTTTGTGTGATTGATCTTGCGCCGCAAGTTTCCATTTAATCATTGTAAGGGAATAATAACATATTTCAAAAAGTATATGGAAAGTAATTTTTTTACTTATTTACGTAAGGGAATGATTGTAATCCGTTACATTTTCGTTTTCATTCAATCAAAAAAATTGTTTCTATTTATTTTTTTAAGGTATGAGCCGGAATCTGGTATCACACTGTCAACTGGCATTATTCAAATGCTGAATGGGTTCAATCCCCACCCCTGCCCGTTTCGATCTGGATGAGCATCGCACCGGCGTACGGTCGTGTATCACTACTGCGTGGTGCACGTTAAAGAACCCAGGCTAGCGGTTGTGCTGCACTGGCTAAATTGCTCATCTACAGCTGCAGGAAACAAGTCGCCCGTTGAGGCAGACCAAGTTCTAGGCTGTATAAACATACACACAACCCAATTTTTTTTTTTTAATGTATGAGTTGTGTGACCTTGGCTTAAATTTTACCTACCATGCACATGGAAGCGTCCACGTGGAAGAGATGCTTGTAGCCGTACTGGACGGATGTGGACGCTCGCGAGAAAGAAAAAGAAAACTTGGATAAAGTGAAACGGCAAGCAAACTGTGCTCCGAAACCAGATGTACCCAAGATTATACAACTTAAAGGGGGGGGGGGGGGGTGCAACGATTTTTGGATTTTTGGTCAAAAGTTTGTGGAAGTTGCCCTCTGACACTTCTGAAGTAAAGAACAAAAAACCGAGAAAAACAAAAGATAAATATTGGCATTTCTGGCACCCCTCAACTCACTCCCAGTCTTCAGGGTCACACCTGGTCGCACTCCTAGTGACGTAATTCGGGGTGCCGTGCAGGTTCCCGTGTGCTCTCTCGGAGGACGCTTCCTCTCCCTCTCTCTGTGCTGACATTAGCGGGCGTTATGCTGCAGTTTAGAGCCAAGCGAGGTCACATAAGCTTCTCGCCGTAGTTCCTTCGGCTGCCACTCGCGGCTGCATGTGGATGAAAAAGCTCGACTTTTGCTTTGCGATTATGCAGCGGAATCGTCACATTTTTAATGAAGGAGGTGTTTTCTCTATCTTCCGGGACATGATAAACAACGTATAAATGACTGATGCAAATTCTTTTAATCTTGAAGTCGTTGCACCCCCCCCCCCCCCCCCCAGGTCCTTTAACTGCCACCCGAACTAAAGACTGTTAACTTCATAAAGTCAGAAACCAAGGAGGTTATGACCTGGCGTGCGAGATCGTGCGGTAGAAGCACCTTCCAGGGTCTCTGTTCGACAGTCGCCGTGATTGGCTAGTGCCGCGCTCGACCATATGCGACTTTCTCGCCAGGTGTCCAACTTACAGCCCCAGGCCGAACAATTTACAGTGTGGACACTCGGGTTCCTCACATTCCGTGTGAGCCCGAGAGAATATCCAGATGCAATCAAAGAATAAAATTATATCACCGCGCATTTTTACTTTTGAATGCAGAAGTCGAGGTTAAACACGGTCTGCAATCTATGGGTTTATTTTCAATCGAATAAGCCATAATTCAGTAGGCCAAAATCGAACTAAACTTACGGATCAGTAGGGTCAATCAATCTTCTCGGAAAGCGCGAGATCAGGACATTTTTCGTGTTTGTGTGTATACCGCCAACTGATCCATTCGAGCGCGAAAAATGCGCCGTGACATTGCGTTTGTAGACTGTCCGTTTCTGTTTGTGTTGCAACATAGCTTCTGGCTCTGCTCGGACTTGAGATGAAATGGAGTAGGGACTAGTAGTTCGCTCACATTATTTGAAAAACAAATATTCCAAAGTCGAATTAAAAAAAACGTCGCCCGTTTTCGGCGTTATTGTGGCAGAAGCAGTGGTCACGCAGAATGTATTAGGGAGTTTTCGTAGATAGTTGGCCGAACAATAAAGAAAGAAGATAGTTGGCCGAGTGCGTTAGCACGCCGCAGCCGCAGCACGTGGAGCGAATGTTCGCGCTGCAGAAACCAAGAGTCCTGGGTTCAAACGCCAGAGCCCATCCCTGTCCGTTTCAATTTGGATGAGCATCGTAACGGCGTGCGGTCGTGCATCACTACTGCGCGTGATGTGCACGTTAAAGACCCCAGGCTAGCAGTCGTAGCGTACTCACTGGCCAAGTTTCTCATTTAATGGGTGTCGCCATATCTCAAAAGCAGACCGACCTTACGCTGTCTAAACCAGAGTGTCGAACCGGAACCGAACCGGAACTGAACCGGAAAAAATATGACGGTTACCTGTTCAAAACGGCTCACGTTTTTGTTTTGTTACTTTTTTTTTTTGTATTACAAAATGAATGTTTGAGAAATAAAAATTGGCAGCTGTATTTATATGCAGTAATCAAGTTGTCATACACCGAATTGCAAGGTATGAGAAATTCTGGGTTTCGTGGCGCTTTTGTATTGGCACTTTCACCCTCTTCGGCGTACAGCCCTCTTCGGCGTACGTCATACAAAGGTGACAGAAAACAAACACAAAACAAACCCGCAAAAAAAAATTAATTTTTGTTTGTTTTTTTATCTTTTCGTCTCCGTCGGGACGCCGGAGACGGAAAGGTAGAGAGGGAAAGGAAAAGAGGAAGGCGACAAAAGGTTCTCCGGCTCTCTCCTAGGCCGGAAAAAGATGAAGATTTTCAACATCGGACCCGCAAAACGTCACGTTCACGTGACCGTTTCACTCCTTTCCCGCCGGATTTCTCTGGGACCCGTTTTCTCCTGTTTTGCGGGTTGGTCCTCAAGTTCTTCCCCAAGCTTCGATCACCTCCGTATGTTTTTGAAACTTTACGGTTTCTGGATGAAAAATAAAAGCCATGGAGGATGACTGTTAGTAAGTGACACAAATATAATCGTCCAATTACCACCCCCAATAATTGGGATTGTGTGGATATTTAGACAGCGTGTGGTTGGTCAGCCATTTCAAAGTTGCGACGAGTCACTCGCTGTAGATGAGCAATTTAGCCAGTGCAGTACAACCGCTATACTTCGTTTCAGCTTGGGTCCAGACGCAGCCGATGCTACAGGCGCGAGCATGTGGCCCTGAACAGTGCTTGCACTGCACGAGATCGCGTGCCTGGCAAGCACGCTGAAAGCCCAGAGCTCGCGCTTGTAGCATCGGCTGCGTCTGGACCCAAGCTGAAACGAAGTATTCGCGACTCCAGCAAAACGAACGACACCTAGCGGGAAAACACTGAACTGGCCGGACCAGGTCCTTTCGCGATTTCTGCTCGTCTCTTCTGGCTTCCGTGTTTGCATGTTGTCGGTGGATTGCGCGACAGAACAGTTCTACCGGTGTCTGTGTCGTAACCGTAGTATCGCCTTGTGACCCAGGTTGCTCTGCACGCGACCTATGGAACCGCGTGAGCCAGACATTCTGCGTTTCTCAACGTTCATCAGCACAGTGGAAGGACAGTGGGCAGTCCTTTCCTCGTTTCCTCGAAGAAAGTCAAGCCTCTGGAAGCTCGCTTACCCCAACACATCGCCGGAGGTTCGAAACGTGGAGAATAAAAAGCGGGGCGAACCATTTGGAGTCCAATTCCCGCTCGCTGATGCCCCAGCGTTGTGCGTTGAGCTGGCACATGGCACGGCACGACCTGGATTCGACCGCCATATTTGCCCGATAGTGGCGTCCCCTATAGGTCGCTGGAGTCGCGAATACATAGGTTGCACTGACGTAATTTGGTCCTCCTTTCTGGTGGCCGAACTTCCTCGAGCGTAGCCTTTACTGTGCATATTCTACGAGCAGTACATGAGCGTTGCGAGCGAGCGGAAACGAGTGAGCACAGCTTCATTGTACTTCGTTTCAATTTACCTGCGAGCGAAGCTAAAGCTAGAAACGCGAGACCAGCGCGTTGTGCGTTTCTCCCCAGCTTGCGCGCTCGAGCTAAGCCTGAACGCACGGAGCTTCCGTGCTCGCGCTCCCAGCTTTGCCTTCGCTCGCACACAAGGTGAAACGAAGTATAACGGCAGGTTTTGGCCACCAGAAAGGAGGAAGGATATGACGTCACGTGCAACCCATGTATAGCCTGGGGTCTTTAACGTGCACCTCGCAGTAGTGATACACGACCGCACGCCGGTACGATGCTCATCCAGATCGAAACGGGCAGGTGCGGGGACTGAACCCAGGATGTTTGGGTTCTGCAGCGCGAGCTTTCGCTACACGCTCTCCGCGCTGGTGTGCGCTAGCCCACTCGGCCACCAATCCCCCTTTAACACCCCCCCCCTCCCCAAAACAAAGGAGAGAGTCCCTCAAGAAATAAATAGTATTCTCAGGAGGAGCAATGCAAAAATAAAAAAATACGGGGGGGGGGGGGGTAGTTTTACAAACATACTGTGTTGTAAAAGTTCCTTTGTCCCGCATGTAGGACACTGACCAGAAAGCGTGACCCCTGAAACTTTATGGGCAAAAACAGTCTTGACAGAAAGCTGGTTTTCATTGTACCAGACGGTCTCGCCGTTCCTCACGACGCTGTACCAAGCAAGAATAATTTGTCTCTCGAATACATGACTGGCACTGAGCGCCAACCTTCTGCAGCGTGCATTTTGCGCCACGGTATTTGATTTTCTTTTCAGCAAAAACAAATCGCAATGACCACCAGCATATAGTGCGATGACGTCACGTGCAAACCATGTTAAACAATTTAGTTTTCTGGTGAACTGCGATGTTCGCAACGCTAGCAAAAGCGGCAGCCTAATCAAATGTTAGAGCGCGCATGGCTGATAAATTACAGTTATAAAGTGAGGGCCCAAAACAAGTCCACATAAAACCGAATAAAACGTTAGCCTCCCGATAGTGCATTTCGCGAAGTTTCGAAATCGTGCAAGCCGATGTCCAAATCTGATTTATATTAGAAATATATTGCCTGTCATTCGCGCTATTCATGCGTAATTAGGATTATCATTGCATTTGCATCTCTGTATTTCTGTTTGGCGTTGTGTATGGAGTTATTTAGAAGAATAGCATTTATTATCTCTCGTACTGCACATTTCGTGTATTTGCCTTCATATCTATTATGTGAGCACACAGTCCTTTTTGGGCATACCCTGCGACGTTTCTGCAGACTCAACAGCTAACGTATTTTCGAGTATGTCGTCCTCCCGTGCCGTTCTCAAGCGGTTATGTGGACTTCATACAGTCAAATCTATTGATGATAATAATAATATGTATATATTTAATTACTGACTGAAGACTTGACAACATGAATAAGGTGCCGATCACCTTAATTTTCAACATAATACTAAAATGCACCCCCAAATTATCTCAAATCATTATCTGCAAATTCGTTCCGGCGTTTTTATCCTCGATAAGTGATTTGGGAGAGCCTTAGACAGAGTTCTGATTTTGAAGCTGATTTGAATAACCATGTGTTCCTGGCACATATTTAATGCATCAAACATATTAAAGTATCTCATTGCCTCATTTATGTGATGAACAATTTATGTGTCTGTGGGCTGGACGAAAAAAAAAAAAGTACACAAGGGCGCGTGGCGGAACTATGATGATTGCGCACGCAGACCATGAGAAAGTGACCGATTAAGTAGGTGCAGTGTCGAGTAGAGCATGAAATACTAGTTTATTCTATTTAACAAAATTACCAATTAGCAAGAGAGATACTTATTTGCAAATAAATTGACTGGCATCTTGTCAAGAACAAGCCGCAAAAGCCAAGCAATATACGGGAAATGTTCACTGAGGTACCCGCTATATTATGCCGGATTAGAACTGAGTACGAAGTTTCGTATAAATGAGATAAGAACAATTTTGATATATTTTTCCGCATGAATATTCGCCTGCATCACGGTCCTGAGATGTGAATAATGTTGATCAGGAAAACAAGCGTTGTGATTGCGGCTTAGTGTTTCTGTAAAAGGTAGATGAAATGGCTTGTCCTAAAACTTTCGTGACATTTGAAAACTATTATTGATTTTAGCTCAATTACGTCGTCATCACATATATGTATATTGTGAAACGTATTTCGTAGACTACATTTCACGATGTATATGGTGAGGTGGTGTCCACTCCATGATTTTATACACTGTAATTATTCCTAAGTTCAAGAGCACAACTATAGTAAGTTACAGGTCAAGAAGGTAGCGGCAAATGCTCCTCAAAGGGATTCATATATCCCTCCGCCACCTCCGCATCCAATAGCGTCCCATCGTTTCCGTGACGTCGCGGCCAACGCGGGAGAGGGTTTTGCCTTCCCGAGAATATTTGCTTTATCTTTCGACTTTGACCTAGCGTTGTGGAAGCCACGAGATGGAGAATAGAATTTCCCCCTTCCGATGGAAACAACACGACTTTGAGGGGTTAGGTTCCCCTCCGATGGATACAAAGGCCACTTTCAGGGGCTTGGTTCTCTCTCCGATGAATACAAAGTGTCGCTTTCTTAAAACGCGGGGGTCGGAGACAAGTTCGCATCACTCTGTAGCCATTATCTATTCATTGAAGTGGAACAAGGGGCGTTTCCCGGGAACTCTTCTCTCGACTGCGGATGGATTTGAAACGGGCGCATCACGCTTATGGGAGGAGCTTCTCCTACCTTCTTGACTTGTAACCGACATAGGATTCAACTTTTACTACTGCGACGCGAAGATGTACTAGTCATGGGTATTTTAGACTTCATGATAACATTTTGATTCCGGTAAAATATATGCGATGAAGAAAACAAATAGATGTTGAGTCGTATAAACACGACGTTTTGTATGTTAATCCAATTTCTTTACTGTTGTTTTGTCGAAATTAAATCAAAAGTAAAAAGTGGATTGTGCGGATGACATAGTCTCGTTTCACGGTGGAAATTGTGCCTATTGCCAAAGCAACGCGGAAAACATATTCTCAATTTAGCGGTTAAAAAGTTTTGCTCCCCGGAACTGAACCTTATAACTGAACCGAAAGCTGTGAGACCGAACCCGAACCGATAAAAATGTCGGTTCAACACTCTGCTCTAAATACAAACGATTTTCTTCTTTTTTTAGTTTGTTTGCAATAAATTTTACTGTAGTTTTTAGTAGACGTCTCTTACCAGGATTGGGGCGTCCAGTGGGTCCATTGACACCCTCACATGAACGGTGCCGTTCTGCTTTGTCTCGGGACGACAACCGGCGTCGTAGTCCCCGAACAAGTCGGACCGAAGACGCCTCTCGTTGTCGTAGTCGCCAGCGGCTATTCGCAATTCACCCGGAATCACCGGATAATTACACGTGTGCTTTTTAATCAGACGCAACGCACATCCGAGTGGAACTCTCGGCAGAGTTCATGCAGAGCGCGACATTGTTAGCCCGAACAAGCTCGTCGACGAGAAACACTAAAACAATTAAACAAACAAAGTAACGGAGTAAGCAGGGTATGGTGGCTTCCACTAAGCGGGGGTCCATGGGACCCAAATACGTTCTCTATCGCGCTTCTTGAGTTCTGTCTGTCGTTGACGGAGCCACCTACTATTCTACAGACCTTTGCATCGCTTATCATTCAGGGCGAGAAAATGCTGAGTCATTGAGCTGTGGACGCATGCGCTAGAGTCTGGTATACCGCACAGGAGAGCAACAACGCATGCTCCGAAGGCGTTGCACAGCCCAGCAGACAACGATGGCAGCGCGTAGAAGGCGATTTTTGCAAAGCGATTTCTATATGGAATGGAAATGAGAGTCGCGATGGGAAACCAGTCATGTCATGCCTGTATTTGTCACACCGGAGCACTAAAAATATCCGTTTCCAGCCGAGCAACGAACGGATTCCACAAGGTGACAAGACAAAAGATAGTGACGCGGGAATGAGGGGACCGAAAAGGGAGATATGGCACTGCCTGTGCCCCGTACACGTGTTATGTTCCGGTGCCACTGGTTGCCCATATGCATAATGCCGGCCCTACAGCCCCCACGTACGTACACGTGCGAAAAAAACAAAACATCGTAACAACAAGAAGTCATTGCATTAGTAATTGGTGGCCACGATGCACGAATTTTAAAGTAGACCGTTAGAGCTTCACAACAATAACGATAATGTTCCCCTCGTACTGCTGCTGGTGCTACTGTGACTCCATGGGCGTACCAACCGGGGGGCGGGGGAGGGGGCAAGGGGGGCGCTTGCCCCCTCAGTTCTCAAAGTGGGGGGGGCAAGGCATGTGTTTTGCCCCCCCCCCCCTCTGCAACAGCCGCCACTGGGCAGGGCAAACACATGGCTGGCGGCGCCCAAGAGAGTACCAGAAGCACCGCCCCCCCCCCCCCCGGCCCTGCGGGGGGGGGGGGGGGGGGTCTGGTTTGCCCCCTTACTCAAAAACAAGTTAGTACGCCACTGTGTGACTCACAAGGCACTCGAGTCCGTTGCAGGTTAGGTTTTCACGCCCGTCATTCACGCCCTCACTCGATTTCAGCTGCCATGTGGCTAAGGTGGTGAGCAGGTCTCGCAGGGTACTGGGATTCGCGTCTAGATTTTCCCGGCGTTTTGGACGGGAGACCCTGAAGACGCTGTACACGGCTCTGGTACTCCCTCGACTAGAGTACTGTTCTTCAATATGGAGCCCTCATCAGATACACCTCACTGAGCGCCTAGAAAGTGTGCAGCGCCGCGCGACTCGAACCTTGGCCCGCCACGACCATTCCTCTGACTACGATGAACGCCTGCGGTCTCTTGGCTGGCACCGCCTGAGCCACCGACGAACAGTGGCGCGTGTCCGACTCGTTGCTGTTGCCGCTGGCCCTTCGCTGGCCGGCTCCTACCTAGCATCAGTTCCCCGTATCTCTAGTCGGACAGGCTGTCCCATCCCTCTCCGCGCCCGCACCCGGCGACACGAAGCTTCACTGTTCCCCTCCGCGGTGAGCTCGTACCTGTCTTTACCTGAACGCACGCGCCCGCCCCTGCCGAGGACTGGGGACGAACTCCGCGACTTTAGCAGGACTGTGTCGCTTGCCCTCCGAGCTCAATAACTTTGTGCAAATACCATTTCTTCCTCCCTTTCATTTGTATATTCATCATCATCATTTCACCTGTTAACACACAGCCGAGGAGGCAGCCAGCACTTGGTTGTACGGGCTTCTGCCTTTTGGCTGCCTCGGGCACTCGGCTCTGTGGAAGTTTTGCCAATAAACACCTTGAACCTTGAGCAGGACAGGCTCCTCCCACATGACATTCCACTCCACTCTTGGCACTTTAGCAGAGCGAACGCTGGAAAGATGGAAACCGTCAATCGTGGCGAGCAGAGAGCTCTTTGGGAGGAGCTTGTCCCGCTACTCCAAACCTAGAACAGTCAGATTCCTTGTGTTCTCGAGCTTTCCTAGTGACTACAACATTGAGAATAACCCAACCAAACTTGTGGATAGGCAACTTGGAAAGGAACGCGTAATGCTCACCCGAACACACCATGGCACAGACGAAGAGTGCGGCGAATGCTGTGGCGTGACCACATGGCGAACATTTAGTTGAGGAGTCACTGCAAGTTACTTCTCCAGCGCCCCGCTGGCCCCGCTTCCAAGAGAGGCGTGCAGCATAATACAACATTCGACACGCAAACACGGTGTCGCGTTCCCTTGGAGAGTACGCCGATCGCCAGAGCGCCTGCCAGGTTCCCTTCGCGGATCGTTCGGTTTGGTTTAGTTCTCAAGAAGGAAGAAATGCAGATGTGCTCGTTAACATGCCTCGATCAGCATTTAGCATCGTTCAACAAGCAGCAAAGAACAAGAGAAAAACAACAACACATGAATTACGAGTTTAAACGTAAGAAAGGACCCAACGACGGAAAAGGATTCTTAGACGTCATCCTCACAATTTATACATTGAGTGACACCCATTTGCGACCACAGTAGTTGCGACGTGAAGAAAAAAAAGGAAAGAAAATACGATTTTAGATTCCAATTTGAAGTTCCCGCGCGAGTTCATTACGTATGCGACGAAGTGGTGTCTTATTCACTTTTTATTGCTGTCCCATGTCGCCCAAACGCCCCAGCCCTAAAGTAACACGACTCACGTACACGCCGTATTCCTCTTCCTTTCAGTAAATTACTGTAACAGTAATAATCATGCAGCACAGACGAAGAAAACCTCGTTCAACACCAGGTGCCGCAAGCTACCACGAAGTAGATCGGGCCTTACTCTATATTTGTCTATCTATATTGCCAGCAGTGCGCCATATCCAAAATGGCGGCCATCACGACGATCGGCGATCCGCAGGCGGAGCAGATCAAGCAGTTCAAAGACTTTCTCGTCTCGTACAACAAACTGTCGGAGCTGTGCTTCTCGGACTGCGTGCACGACTTCACGGTGCGTCACGTGCGAGACAAGGAGGACAAGTGCGCCATGAACTGCATGGAGAAGTACATGAAGATGAACCAGCGCATCTCGCAGCGCTTCCAGGAGTTCCAGATGCAGACCAACGAGGCGGCCATCGCGGCGTCGCAGAAGGATTCCGCTAGTGCAAGCCAGACTTGGCGTCCTCAGTCAGCTCCAACATTCAGGTTCAAGAAACGGACAGAATCTAGCGGAAGATGTGTGCACGGCGTCGAGCGAGTGCAGAGAATTCATGTGAACACGTGTACTCGAAAGACCTTTTTTTTATTCGTATAAAAAGGGCAGAATAAAAACCGAGTCGGCTCAGCGACTTGACTAGATATTTTTTTTTCTTAACTTAGAGTACTGCGGCATTACAAAAAGGCCGAGTTTTACAAATAGAAACACGGCACCCTAGTTAAAAACACTGGTCACTCTACGAAAAGAAATGTACACCTAAAATAAATTAAATGCGGGTGCAGACACGACGCTTCGGTCTAACTACTACAAATATAGAATACATCTTTTCATGTGCGCCCATAAATTGAACCACTCATGGTGAGCACTTGACATTTATCCACACAGTGATTGCCTTGTTCCGATTGAATGATTCTAACTTCCGAGCAGTGTTTAAAAAGTTTGAATGCTATTCTGCAAGAATGGCATCACCTGCTATTTTTGCAAAAATAACACCCTTGAAATGCTTTGCTCCGATTAATCCTTTAGGAACTGAACCTGTCCCTTACTGGCAAATAAGTAGTAGCTAGCAATATGAAGTTCTACTTTACATTGTTGGTTTAGTACAGCAAAAAATGGCAGTAAAGCATTCAATCGGTAGCACCGTCAATCGGTAGCACCGCAAGTCACTGTGTCAATACCTGCCAACTGTTGCTACCCTGGACTCCAGAAACAAGGAAATGCCACTTTCTTGTCTCCAGTCAAAACGTAATGGCCTAAAACTCACAAACAAAAGCAGGTGGGGGAGGAGGGAACCACTAAAACAAAACACGGACAAACACGAGATCAAACCACAAGATATGTCGCAAAAAGACCTCGAAGCGGGTCCACACTCGACAAGGAATCGAGTAACGCGCCTGCATCGAAAGGGTCGGCCCGCTTATGAGCAAAACTGAATGCGTGCGTTTACTCGATTGCAATGGGGGCTGCTGCCCTGGTAAGCAGCTCTCTACCTCCAAGGGCAGCATCTTTTAATGATGCCCACACTTCGGGTCATCGGAGCCTGCAAGAAGATTGCAGCGTGGCTACGAGCGGGTAGGTGCAACCAAGAAGACACTGGAGCATCTACTCAATTCCTGCTTGCACGCGATCGACGCTGCATGCCACACGAGATACTCGCTGCCTCAGATGAACTGAAGGTGGACAAGAGACCCTCAGATAAATAAGATCTGTTTGTGAATGTGACTCTATGCTGTGCTCGTCCTTCTACCCAACCTGAGTGAAGGCTGCGAGCACAAACTGACAACTCCGGAAGATGTGCGTCCCCACACTTTTGCCTGTGCAGAAATGCACCTCGAAGAGACGTGAACATGCGCCGACAACTCGTGCAGCGATTGCAACGTTACTTAATCAACTGAGTTGCAGAACTCTTGTGGAGAAGCAAACCCCTCCCCCTCCTTTCTGAGGCCACCACCCATTGTTCAAAGCGCCAACTAAAGGCTGGGCTTGAAAACTATTCTTTGAAGAGGCCACGGTGAAGTACCATCTAGATATCGTGTTTCAAAACCAGTGTTCTCCACACTGTACATTTTAGTTGCCGTAACGGCCATCTCCAAAACCGTGGCACTTGGATTGACGGGAGGCAAACATTTGGGGGAGAAGGCTGGCACTGCACGTGCAAGCAGCGTCTATGGGCGCTTCTGCAACTTAGTTGATCTAGTAATGCTGAGCAGTTGAAGGATGAGCAAAGCACAGGGCCACCGAGAGGAATGGTAATCGCACGCATCCAATTCCAGAGATTGCAGTGCAGGCCAACGCCACAGCCATTGGGGCCGGTAGGGATTGTGCGAGTCGCAGGGGGTTGGGATTGGCTGCTCCTCCTGCCATCTGGGGGCAATCGCTGTGCTGCCCATCGATTCTTCGGCGGCACGGCCGTTGTCAGACGGCCGTCGCGCTGAAGGATGGGTCCAGCTGAGGATGTGCCTCGTTGTCCCCCAACTCTTCCGTCTCCTGCAACGATGCACGACGACACTCAAGATGAGCTGACGAGAACTTGACCACAATGACTCTACACCAATCACTTCTGGAAGGGCCTCGTGGCATACCTATACTACATACGACATGCTTTCGAGAACCACCTTTTTGTAGATTGCACTAATTAGACGACATGCCACATTATGTCAACCATATTTACTGGCAGCCAAAGCTACTTCCATTGTTGCTGACTGGCTGCCCCACCACACACAATACTGGAAACACACATGGTTATGAAATGTGACCCTCTGCTTTCTACATCTGGTGTTAGGAGACTCTGCCGACAACGTCTTGCCCTCATAAGGGCTGTTTTAGCTCGCAGCGGGATGGACGCCGAGGAAAGTGGGTGATAATGACACGCGACACCAGCCAAGCGACATCATGGTGTCAGTTATGTCAAGTGACTATGTCACGCTGATGACGTCAAGTGACGTCATGCGACCGCCGACAATGTCACGTGACCACCCTCCATGTGCGATACCTCGCCCGTAAAATTGAGCATTTCCGCTATGCCTTTCCGCAACGCTCCAATCGGCGGCACCTGTGACGGTCTTTTGTGGCATCGCATCACAGTTTCCTCGGGGATCCTGGCCCTTAAACATACTCTAAAGAAACTTCGAAACAAGAAGAGTTCCAAGTGCAAGATCAGCATGGCAGTGTGAAGAGAGTCAACGTGCGACAGGCACCTGGGTCCGAGAGCTACGAGGACTTCCATCCAGCTGAGGCAACTCCAGGACCCCCGTGGCGCTGTCCCCTCCCCGCTTCGGCGTCTGCTGGAGCAAACGCTCCGCCTCCTCCTGGTGCGACAGCAGGGACAGGCCGCCGGGGCCCATCGACACTGCAAGCGAACGCCAGTCTCAGCGCCGCTACCATATAGATTTCCAAGCACGCTCTGTACGCACCGTTGGGTAATACCTAGGAGTACCTCGTGTCCTAAAGCCGCAGTCACGCTCGCTAACACATTAAAGAAAAAGACAGTCTCTAGACACTGTCCGAGGCGTGTTTTTTCCTTGTATGGCACGGTCCCGTCATGTTAGTCACACAAAAATGGTCTTGTTCGAAACATATGTTTTGTACGACGCTAACATGCTTCGAAGATGCGTGAGGTGTGTCCGCAGATAATGCTCATCACGTCTGCAGTGAACGCCGTGTCCTTTGTACGAAGTATGGGCGCTGTGACTGTGGCTTTTAGGGGCACCTAAATGGATTATGAGATTGTCTTTTTACGGCACGCACTGCCATCTACACACCCTAGGCATCCTAGAAAACCCGAAATTACAATCAGGCATGGTCTTTTTGGGGCATGTGCGAATGGTCGATTTCGAATCCAAAGCATATAGTAGCGGCTTCGGCCAAATGTTTTCTAATAGAATATTGAATGGTTTCGCTAGGACTTCCCACGACTGCACCACGCTTAAATGAAGACCCAGCTGAACTGGTGACGGTTATTGTTCCCAAGCTTCCACTTCTCCATTTCTAGGCTAATTTGAATCCAACTATACTTATGAACTGTGGCCTCAGAAAGTCCGACATTGGAATGGCAAGTAATTGACGCATTTGATGTAAAATTAAACCTACCGTAAAATTCCGAGCAAGCGCCCCCACCCGAGCAAGAGCCCCCCCAACTTCACTGCTAATTTCACACTTCCGCGCCGTTCCGGGAAAGCGCCCCCCCTCCCGCTCCGCACCCGTATCACGCAACGTGCTGACCGCGCCCAGGCAACACTGGCCTGCGAAATTCAGTCTAAGAATCCAATCCAATCCAATCTTACTTTGCAGCCCGATCAGCCCGGTCGCCACCCGCCATTGTCGCTTTGTTTTGGGGGTATCAGGTCGGCTATGCATTCTTACACAGTGGCAAAGAAAATCGAGGTCGTCCAATGGCATTGTGAAAACGGGAAAAACGTACACCAGACGTCTCGACACATCAAGCTCGACCGGATACGGGAATGGGACAAGAATTTTGACAATTTGCTACAGCAAAACTACGGGAAAGCCAAACTTCGACGAAAGCTAAGTAACGGCGCGCCGGTGTTCAGTGAATACGTGGACGACGCGCTCTTTGAATACCTGGAGTGCGAAAGCAGTGCAGAATGAGCTATTAGCAACCGGCTTCTTTCTGAAGATGCTGTCAAAATAGCCAAAGGCATGCAGTTGGGAAACATCGCGGAATGTGCGAACTTTTTCTTGCGACCGACTCTGAGGAGTCTTTTGGTGTTTTGAAAGTGATTAACATAGCAGTGACAAATCTTTGGCCTAATAAAGTCTATATTCTCAGAGATAAATAAAATATTAAATCCGTGTGCACTGCGCTTTTTTCTTTTTCTGACAAAAAAATTTTGTCGTCGCCATCTTGAATTTTGGTGCCGTTCCGGGATAGCGCCCCCCCCCCCTACTTTGTAGGTAATTTTGACTTGCGTGCGGGGGGGGGGGGCTTGCTCGGAATTTTACGGTATAGAGATGACCAGCAGCTATACATAATTGAAGATTTATAAATCTTCTTGCGATATGCAAATATCCTTTCTTTGATCTCAAATGTGAAAAAAAAAGAAAGACGATAATGAAGAATAAATACGGGTTGTCAGGATATCTCTGGCTAACATATGCTTGCACATAATAGCCACAGCTTAATTTTGAAAATTTTACTGTAGCGTAGAACTAGGTGCACGCACGTAACACGTAACATCCCACTTTGGAAGTGAGCTTTCGTCTTAAGCACGCGACTGCAATATTTGTACCTTTCCAAGTTTTGGTCGCAGTGGGTTAGCTACGTTGAGCAGGCTTCTTACCGAGCACCGGTGCATTGTGGAGAAGGAGCACCCGTGCAAGCGAGCTCTGCGGGTGTTGCTTCTCCGCACTGCACCGGTGTTCGGTAAGAAGCACGCTCAGCGGGGCGGTATATGTACACTTGGAAAAATACGAATATCGCAGTTCACCTCGAAACGAATATCGAAAAACGTATAATCCGAAACTACTTTCTATAACTGAAGTATTTGCACAACCCTTTTTCTCATATTTTTTTAAAAATTGTGGCCAAACATTGCGACACGCCCCTTGTCTGAGATGTATGAGAAAAAGAGGATATTGTGATGTTTGGTAGCGTTTTTAAAAGGAGGGTGAACCACGCAGGATAGTAGTAGTTTTTCGCTTTCTAGGACACTTAGTGGGTTATATTGACATGCGAAACCAGTGGCAAATCCAAGGGGGGGGGGCGACGGAAGCGGCTGCGCCCCCCCCCCCCAAACCAAGTCGACCCCCTGCCCTCCCCCAAACCACGTCGACCCCCCCCCCTCCCCCCTTCTCGGAGGGCGATTTGACATGGGTGGACCCCCTGGTGCACGAGAAAGAATGGGAAAATAGTATCCTTACAAATTTTCCGGGCGGCAGAGAAAAGCTCACCGGAGAAAAGCTCACCGGAGATAAGCTCACCAGAGAAAAGCTCACCGCAAAACCGGCAGATGCGGAGAAAAGCTCACCGGCCTTTAACCGGATGCGGAGAAAAGCTCACCGATTTTTTTAACTTAGCCGATTCTGCAACAAACGTGGCAATTTAACACAATTCGCATTCGTCACTTCATTTAAAAAAAATATGTCCTCTTTTTTGTAATTCTTGAAGGTCATTGGGCATATTTGCTAATTCCTCAGAAATTAGTAATCACCCATTCTGTATATTAATGAAGCCGCAAGTATAATATCAGAACATCGTACACCGGTAAAAAAGACACACAATTTATTGACAACTGAGGGTGCGCCGTCGGTAGCTCTGTCAAATAAAGAGGTTTGTTCTTTGTGAGCTAATATGAATAGCGGTGTGTGAACCGTTTCAGCTCCAAATATTGTGTAGTGCCTAATAGAGAAGTAGGTGTTTGTTGATGTAATCAGTGTCGGCTACGCTGTTTTCTTTCTGTTAATTTTACTAACAAAACTTTAGTTGAGAGAACAGCTTCGTCCTGTCGTGTTTGTTGTCTTCACTCCGTCGTCGTCGTTTGAGCGGTTTTCATCATATATAACGTTTACCAACTCGCCCTATTCGCTACCTTACAGAAGACTACTTCTTATATAGGTCTAGAGTAACAACGGTGCCAGTGTGCAGCTCTGAAGGTCATGGGTGGCTCACACAAAGGCAACGTGCGGAAACACCAGCACGAACGGCTAGAAGACGTGCATGTCCGTGGAAGAAAGAAGCCTCGATATCCTACTGACTGTTTTATCCTGTTTTCAAAGGTTAACAAAAGCTTCAAAGAGAATTTCAGGCACCGCGTTGTTGCGCTTGCACTTTCGGATTTTCGGTGTTTACAGTTTTGATTTTTAGGTTTTAGGGAGACATAAGTTTTCGAACTTTTTCCTGTTATTCAAGTTCATAAAGTTTTCAGTTAGGCTTTAGTTGCCTAGAGAGTAAGCCACAGAATACACTCGCCCGCCATTATTAATTTGGGAGCAATATACTTAATAAGCTTAGCAAATAATACAAAAAATTACATTTTCTTTTTGACAAAGCTGACGAATTTTAATGATAATAAATTGACATATGTTACGCATGATCCAACAGCCTCCATATAAAAAGAAGAAAAAAATCGGTGAGCTTCTCTCCGCATACGCTCAATGGTCGGTGAGCTTTTCTCCGCATCCGTCGGTTTTGCGGTGCGCTGTTTTCCGGTGAGCTTATCTCCGGTGAGCTTTTCTCCGGGATTCAAATTTTCCGCCCCTCTCCCCCATACAGAGTTCTGGATCCGCCCCTGTGCGAAACCAGCCAAGTGATATCACGGCGTAACATGGTGTCAGTTATGTCACGTGACCATGTCATGCTGATGACAACAAATGACGTCACGCAACCGCCAACGTAGACCAACTTTGCACCATGAAAGGTCAATCTCAAGATCCACTTTAGTACTCCTTCAGAGTAGAGCCGTACAAGTGGGTTTCATGTGCTATTTGTGTTTGTGTGTTGCTCCAAGGATGCACAGAGAGGGACACCTTATTTTACTCCAAGTAGGGGCAGGTACTCATACTTTATGTGGATTACACTTTTCGAATTGTACTTCTCGGGGAAAGAGCTACACCAAATTTCAGTCTTTGATAGGAGGTTAGAACTATTGACGCAACGCAACTGCTTAGCTGAACATCAAAAGTCTCTGCTTTACAAAAAAGGAATTTACTTTATTGCCCAAACTTTTTATTGAATAGATTTCTGCTCAATAAACATATGCTTAGGAGGAAAAACATCCTACAGGGTTATGTTGAAGACTTACACTTGCAATTAACTTTTCAGACTGAATTGTGTCCAATGTCAATAGTTTGAAGTACTTTTTACCGAATGTACTCTTTTTTTATCTGAAGACCAAATCATCTCGTTACTTTGTACATGAATTAAAGCCCACTAAACACAAATACATCTATTGGACATCCGTAAGACGTGTCTTGGCAAGAGGTGCAACACATCCTGTAGACATCACATGTGGACACACAATTCACACTGCCTGCAATCAACACTGACCTTTACTGGGGCTGCTCCTTTCCTGAGACAGTGCCATGGGAGATGCCTGCAAACAGAACACACACTCTATTCATGCACTGGAAGCACAGTTTCCAGCAATTGTCCACTGACTGCCTAGTCTGGTTGCTGAGCACTGCTGCAGAACCTCTCAAAAAGTCACCGCTATCGCATTGCACATGGAGTTAGTGACCGTGAAAAAAACAGGGAGCAAATGTCAAACTTGTTTTATTTCTTCCCTTAAAACTAAACATTAAAAATGAAGTCTTCAAAAAAAAAATACCACTTTCATCTGGTCTACGACTTATTTCTTTATATTTTAATTTTGACATACTGCCAGCCACGAGGCCAAAGCAGGTCGGTAAGTAAAAGCAGACACGTATGCATTATTTACAGCATTCGTCAATAGACAGCTCCATTCATCGCTACATTTAATAAAGAAAGAGTTGAGGCAGAGTGAATTTGTTGTGTTTTGCTCTAGTTGCATTACTACGGATTGCATACGTCTAGATCTAAAGAAATCTGTCCCTAGTGTGCAATATTAGGTAAGGTTTAATTTTGATCTGGAAACAAGCCGTAACCTAAACTGGCTCCATCAAGGTTGTCAGATTACTCACTAAAGACTTCTATTTTGGCTATACTTCGTTTCAGCTTCCGTCCGAGCGCAGCCAAGGCTACATGTGGCCGGAGCCAATCACACGCCGGCAATAGGTCACGCGATCTCGCCTGCACTTTTGTATCACTCCGCTACGCCGCTGGTCGTCCGCGCCGCCCGCGCTCGCCGAGTATTTCGTCTGCTACGGGTGTATCAACGGTATCGTCTGCTACAGGTTTAAAAAGTGCCCTTTCACGTTCTGAAATTTAGTCACAGGGGATGTCAGTACGTAGGCTGGCCGCTGGCGTCTGTGTCCGAGCTTTACACCTGTTCGGCATTTCGGCATAGTTTCGAGATGTAAGTACACATTGCAAAGTGCCCGATGACCCGGCCGTTGATGTTTCCTTGTATTGTCTGGATATACCAGGGCTCGAGACGCAGTCCTTTCCACCAGATTCTCGGCGTTCAATGTGATCGGCAGGTAAACGGGTGCCCTGATTTCGCCGCGTATCAGTGAATTGTAGTGGCCCGGACGCTTTTCTTGTTTACAACGCATTCGCGGTACGACGCGGCCGGAGTCTCCTGCCGAATTTGAAAGTAGACATTCATCACGACCTCTCGCGCCTGACGCCCAAACGTGCCTTTGCGAAAGGACGTTTTGAAGCGACTCGGTGAGGAAAGCAGCGAAGCACATGATTCGGCCATTACAGGAACGAAATCACACAGAAAAACCGAGCGCTGCAGCCGTGTTGCCAGCGGATGTACGTGTTTTCACCAAACCACATGCATTTACATATATTATTTAAAACACAAACTTCAGATATTTAATTCCTTTTAGTTGCAAATCATTCTCAGCAGTACACATCTGGAATATTGTGCAATGTTTACGCACAAAACAGTTATTAAAAAAAAATACTTTTGCGGACTACTTTGCGGTGCGTAGGAATGCTCTTCTCGAAGTTGCGAACCGTCCCTCAGCCTTTGGCTGCGCTCGGACGGAAGCTGAAACGAAGTATAGGTTCAAGCAAACAACAAAAGGTTCTGGGGTATTCTAGGGAGCAAACTTCCTCACCGTTTTCCGCCGGCCAGCCACAGCATAGACAAAGAAAACAAGAAGCCCCTGCAAAGAGACCACGAGCTGCCGTTTGGTTCTTGTCCGGCCTATTCGCTCACACATTGATTGACCCTGTCCCACAATTGTCTGTCTCAACCAGGTCCGCAAACCTACAAGTTCTGCTCTATAAAACAACTGAGGCCAGATTCACGAAACGAACTTATGCCAAAAGTGTGTGTAAGACAAAACATAAGAACAAATTCATATTCACGAAACGAAATTATCGTAAGTTTTGCGCAGGTTACAACGGAATCCTAAGACAGCTCTGGAGCTGTCTTACGCACTTTCTACGATCAAATGCAGCATGGCCGACAACGTCGCTCAATTACTTGTTCGTGACGACCAACGGACGTTTATTTTTCCACGTGCTCTTCTCGCGCGTCCCGACGTCAAGCAGCAAGAAAAAAGTAAAAAGTACCTGAAACAGACCACGATGAACAAGAACGCTAAATCCACAAATACCCGGGAAAACCTACAAGAGCCACGATTCCACCGACCCCGACCAAGCGAGCTCGGCAGAATATAGGCCTAGCAGGCACTCGGACTCGGCGCAGCGTTAGTGCGTTGCTCCGACGGTCCTTGGCTAAGACCGTCTGCCCACGAACGGCTGGCGTGCTGTATGGAATATGTCCGCGCGACCCTTGTGAACCTTTCCCGTATTGTAGCTTCATCGCTGACCTCAATTTTAGATTAAGAAGTGAGGTCAATCTCTTCCCCTTGTCATCTCCTTGTTTTCCGAGGCAGCGGTGACGAACACTGTCTGTCGAAAAGGGGCTCTCATCGATTCTATTTTCTTGTTTTGTGTGATAAAGAGCTCAAATAAACGCCGTATGAATTACCTTTCGCAACACGGTATGTACATTTTGTTATTAGTATGCCATTTTTATTCTGACACGACTGCACGTCGCTGTCGAGCTACTATAACAGTTCGTGGGAGCTACGCAACGCTGGTCCAACCTTTCTTTTCCGAGTGTCACATCAGTATCGAGTTGCAATCGTAAAAGATCGGTCTGGAAGCGCTTATAGACCTTTTCATCCTCCTCCGCGATGGGCGCTGCCATCTTGGAATCACGTGACGCGCAGCCATTAGGTTGCTTCAACTTGCTGCTCCACTCTCCCCTCCGCGCCTTGGCGGATGCATTGTATTCGTGCTTTTCTCGTCGCGTTTCACCGCGCTTTCTTGTCTTTCTTCGGAAACTGTAAACCGATAAGTCTACTCGACGACAAGGCGGCTCGTTCACACCTGGAACAGCACGACCGTAGAGGAACGTTTTGCTCTGCGATCTCTTAGACCAGCTCGGCTGCAGCGGAGCTGGTCCTAAGAGATCGCAAGAGGCTTGAAAACCGGTTTGGTCTCTCTCGGTCGAACTCGGTCGCAAGAGTGTGAACGGGCCTTAAGACATCACGAGGGTTCTAAAGGTCCTTATGAAACCGAGGTTTGTTTACTAATAGTGACGGAACATTCTCTGTAAGAAGCGCGTATATTTATATCGCGCATTTAGGATCGTGAAGGCGTCAAGAATAGTCAGCGCAAGGAGTCTATCTGTATTTCCTGAAAGTATAGTTCTTTGTATCTCATAATATATCGAAAACGGTTTCTTTTGATTATGTGAGGAAACTCGCGGAGGGGATAGACAAAAAACGTGTGTAACTTATATTTTATCTGAGGCTAAAAGTAATGGTACGTCAACATCGGGCGATTTGTTTGTTTATTATATCACACATACTTGTGTTTGAGGTCTCAATCTTTTTTTTTTGTGACGTAAACATTCGGTTGGTTGGTTTACCTATATAAAGCTTAAAAATTGTATACCAGGCTCCGCTCCCATTTCGACAGACATTTAAGTGATTTATTGATTATGTTTAGATAATAGACCAACTAATGCTGAACTAGCTAAGCAGCTTGATGAAATGATGCGGTTAATGCAAGATATGAATGCGCGTACTCAGAGGGTTGAGCAAGGGCAAAATAATATACTGAGCTCGATTAACGATCTAAAAGCAAACCAGGAACAGCTACAAGCCACGGTTACAAATATCGGTAAAAGGGTTTCCGCGATTGAGGTGAAGGCTGCATCAATCGACGAACTACACCGCGAGTTGGCCGGTAACCATCAAGCCGTTCAGAGCGTTGAACGGGGGAATTATCTTTTGCGCACCAGATTAGACGAAATGGAAGACCAGACACGCAGAGACAATCTTGTGTTTCATGGGGTGGATGATTGCGCTGGTGAAACGTGGGCCCAGGCAGAAGATAAAGTCATTCGTCTACTCTCAGATTCAGCTTCGTTTAGTATTTCACGGGAACAAATTGTGCGTGCTCACCGTTTGGGGAATTTCGTAACAGCAAAAAATCGACCCATTTTAGTAAAATTCCAATCCTTTAAAACCAAAGAAGCTATTCTGCAGATTAAGTCTAAATTAAAAACTAGCCCCGTGTCTGTTTCGGAAGACTTTAGCTTTTCGACGCGTTTAGCCCGACGAAAACTTCTGGAGTATGGAAAAGGTCAGGGAAATACATTCAAGCTAAGTTATAAGAAACTATTTGTAAATAACAAGTGCTTTATTTACAACGACATCGACGACAGCATTCGCGAAATAGACTCACCTAGTCGCCATGCTTCTGCTACGTCATCCCGATCTGCTGTTCAAACTGTATCGTCTCCTTCCGCGTCATCCTAACAACCAGCAAGGAGTAGCGAAGAGCGTTTGCCTTTTTCAAATATGTCAATCTTATTTACTAACATTCGTAGTCTAATCCGTAAACGTGAAGAATTGTGCTCAGTTGCTGATTCATGCAATGCAGACGTCATCGCTCTAACTGAAACGTGGCTATCTAGCAAAGTAACTGATAGTGAATTATTTCATTGTCAAAAAAGATTCAATACATTTCGCTGTGACAGACGTGACAGAAGCGGCGGTGGTGTTTTATTGGCCGTTGCCGATTCGATAATTTCTCGCCCTGTCATCGTAGCCTGCGAACTTGAGATTGTTTGGGTTTGCCTAAATATTAAGCACAAACAAACCATTATCGGTGTGTGCTATCGACCTCCAGCTAGCAGCTCTTTATTTGTGAATTTGTTGCATAATTGTATTAACCAAATTGTCGTTCAGTATCCAGGAGTGCCAATTTTATTAATGGGTGATTTTAATTATCCCAACATTATCTGGTCCGACAAAAGCCCTGTGTCTAACCCTTTCTCATCTGAAACTAACGAGTTTCTTGACCTGTGTGCTGACTTCAACTTTTCTCAACTGACCACGGAGCCTACTAGAGTTACACCTCAATCCTCAAATATTCTTGATCTCGTCCTAACAACACATCCAAACGTCATATCAACAATTACCTATCTGCCATCTCTAAGCGACCATTTAGTTCTACACTTTTCATTGCGCATTCCATTAGTAACTCCTAAGGTAACCATAAAACATATCCGTGATTATAGCCGAGCTGACTTTACGTCAATTAACTCCGAACTGTCCCAGTTCCTTGATGACTACTTACCTAATTTTTCAGATCGCTCCGTGGAGTCAAATTGGGTGTTGTTCAAAAATGTTGTAGCATTTTTAACAGAAAAATACATACCCTCTAAAAAATTCGTTGCAACACTAACTCACCTTGGTTTAACGCTAATCTGAGACGACTGCGAAACAGGAAGAAAAGACTGTTTCGCGTTGCCAAGCGATCGTCCACAGACGCTCGATGGGCAGCGTACCACAAAGCTGAACATGATTACACCTCAACTCTTAAGGAAACAAAATCACATTTTTATAATCACACTCTGCCTACCATGTTAGCAACTAATCCTAAACAATTTTGGAGTGTCATTAATCCCAACTTTAAATCTGATATTAGTCTTCAGTCTTCAGACGGTACAAGTATATCTTTTGCTGATTGTGCAACGGTGTTAAACGATGTTTTCAGAATGTCATTTTCAGCCTGTGATGTCAGCCGAATACCTGCATTGTCATCCACTTCTTTTTTACCGATGAACCCTGTAACAGTAGACGATATTGGTGTGACTGGAATTATTAACAATATGAAACTTTCATCATGTGCCGGAATTGATGGAATCAACAGCAAGTTTTTAAAAATTGTAATGTGTATTGTTCTATAATTCTCTCAAGCATTTATACGCAGTCCCTTAACCTTGGCGTACTCCCGAGCGATTGGTTAGTTGGGAAGGTGGTTCCTCTACACAAATCTGGTGTAAAACATAATCCGCTCAATTATCGCCCGATTTCTTTAACCAGTGTACCTTGCAAAATTTTTGAACACGTCATCTACTCGCAGTTGGTTAACTTTCTTGAATCTAATGACTTCTTTACTACTTCACAGCATGGCTTTAGAAAACATTTCTCATGTGAGACGCAACTAATATCCTTCACATATGATCTCCATCACTCTCTTGATGACCATTATGAAACTGATTGTGTCTTTCTGGATTTTTCAAAAGCATTTGATAAAGTTTCTCATAAGCTACTACTTCATAAATTGCGATCACTTAACATCGACTCACGCATACTTAACTGGATCCACGCCTTTTTAACTAACCGCCTACAATTCGTCACTGCTAATAATACCAATTCTCGCACTGTTCCAGTCAATTCAGGTGTTCCACAGGGTTCCGTGCTTGGCCCGCTACTGTTTCTTATTTACATTAATGACCTGGTACTGAACATCTCTTCTTCCATCTGCCTGTTTGCTGACGATTGCGTAATATATAGAAAAATAACTGACATATCTGACACATTGCTTCTACAATCAGACCTTAACCAGATATCATTATGGTGTAACCAGTGGCTAATGGAACTAAACACTGACAAATGTAAATATATGAGAATATCACGTGGTTCATCTCTGCCTCACACTTATCACCTTAACAGTAAGCCTCTCGCATCAGTGTCAAGTTACAAATACCTTGGTGTTCATATAACGTCTAACCTTTCTTGGAAACTTCATGTCGAATACGTGATTAACAATGCTAATCGTATGTTAGGATACCTTAAAAGAAATTTCTTTCTCGCTCCGTCCTCCCTGAAACTAACCATGTACAAAACTCTAATCCGCCCAAAATTAGAATATGCCGCCGCTGTGTGGGACCCCTCACACTCTTCACTAATTTCCCTTGTTGAATCTGTCCAAAGCCGTTCAGCCCGTTTTATCATGTCGAACTATCACCGCACTGCCAGCGTTTCTAGCATGAAAACCTCTTTAGGCCTGCCATCACTAACGCATCGCCGTAAAATCTTTCGTTTGTGTGTTTTCCATAAAATATTTCATCAAAATGCTGACCTTCGTCGTAAACTAATTATCCCACCATTCTACATCTCTGCTCGCATTGATCATAGTCATAAAGTCGGAATGCCAAATTTTAAAACTTCGTTGTTTCAATATTCTTTTATTCCCCAAACATCATTGGATTGGAACCACCTTCCCGCCTCAATAGCTAACATTACTGATATTGTTTTGTTTAAGGCAAGACACTGGTTCTAAAATCGACTTTTTTGTTTATTATTAGATTATAATGAAAATCAGTGTGTATATGTGTTTTGGCTTCCTCTTTTCAAATATTCAATTAGTTCTGCGATATCTCAATTACTTTTTGAGTTACGAAGAAAATAATGTAGCCTAATTAGGTCATTTCTTACGACTCGTTAAGGAACTTTCTAATAAGAATTTTTTTGCATAAGTGATATGGATTCGTAGCTAAAGACCTGCTATGCAAGATGATGCTATTTATATGTTTGTAAAGATGGATCATTGTATAAAACTAGTCTAATTAGTTCAAGTACACTATTTACAAAGCCTAACGAGGTCACATTATCACTAATAAAAATCTTTTCGGGCCCATACTGTCATACAAAAATAGCATCACCCTGCAGTTCATTTCTTTCTGAATTCAACGGTATAAAGTTCATAGAAATCCTTGAAGAATAACCCCATGAAAACATCCGTAAGGCTAGGCATGTAGACGAAAAATGCGAAGCTGAGAAAATTGCAGTTGAAGTTTTGACACTCATTGCATAAAATTGTGTAAGGGATACTATGCAATAATGTTCAGCAATAGGAAGCATAGGTCTATCTAAACAAATTGAGACAAAAATTTCTGCAATCCATTCACGGGAACCTTTAAAAAGTAATATAAAACTGAGAAATAATTTGACTGCAATGTAAAATAAAATTATAAAAAAATGAGTAGACTCTATAAGAGACAACGGGAGGAGGCACCAAAGGTTGCAAGCCCCGAAAGCAGATTTGTTTGGCCCTAAAAAGGGCCTTTGTTCGTGTAGCACTTGAAAGAGGCCCCCTCACAGCTGTCCGGGACTGTAGTCGCCAGCTGTTCCAGTTTTGTGCTGCCTGGAGAACCTCTGCTTTGCATTGCTGCTGCTCTGGTGGACAGCATTGGCCTTACGCAAACGCAGATTGTCCTTCTCCATGCTGCGGCGTACGAGGCAGTCACCGGCAGCATAGCCCAGGCTCGCAGCAACGGACTCGTTCATTGCCCGCCTGCCCTGATTGTAGACGGCAACAGCTTCGGCAGCAGCCCTCTTGACGCTGTCCAGGGAGGCATTGGCGTTCTTCGATGTTTGCGTCCAGATGACCGAATGCAGGCTCTCGCTGGCATTCTGCGTCTTGCCTTCACTGCACCGTGCCAGCAGGTTTTCATCACTGAGCCTTGCAAACACTGGCTCGAGGGCGGCCCGCACACAATCTGGAAGAGGGTTCTTGTGCACAGGTGGACGCTCGTTGTTTGCCAGGGCTCTGTTGAATTTGCACCATGACTCGGGTCCGTCGGGGCACTTCCTGTGGTCTGGGGCACTGTCTGTAGACGTCATGTGCAGGAGGGTGGCTTCCACTGCCCTCTTCATCCCTGGCACATCGTTGCTGTTGCTCCTAAGGGCATAGCTGTAGTAGTTTTGAATCTTCTTGATTCGGTCCTGCGTCAGTCTGCCCTTTCCTCCGAGAGCTTCACCCTGGGCCTTCTTCTTCTCAAGAAGGTTACGCAATGCAGTCCCCATCCGCTTGTGCACATGATTGATGCAGTCCTTTTTCTCGACCTTGACGAAGCCGTAGACTTTTGCCTCAGTCAACGCATGAAAGGTCCGGCTGTCTCCATCCGAGAGAACTGTGGTGTACCTCAGTCCGTGCTTGGCCAGGGATCTTTGAAACATGGTCAATGCAGCCTCCACTTCCATCCGACCTGAATTACAATCTATGTTCCTCTGGCACTCGTGGGCTGCATACCAGTCGCTGTACCTCTCTTCCTCCGGCTCCGGTCCCAGGGCACATCCCAGGCAAAAGTTGGAGTAGACCACATGGTCAAGAACTAGGCCGGAATACAGCTCGACAATGCAGCCCACACCAATGTGGGAGCTGCGTCCTCTCGTCATCCAAGATCCGTCGAAGATCACGTCGATGTTGCCGACAGGGTTCAAGAAGTCTTCATACAGTCTCTTGACAACTTCGGAGCTGGCAGCTTCACTTGCGCTTGCTGATTTTTCGCAGGCTTGCACAAGGGTCTTCAAGTGTCCCTGGAAGGTCTTGTGGTGCAGGCCGCGGTGGGACAAGTTCATGCACGCACAGAAGTCTGCGAGGGCAGTGACTCCTTTCCCAATTGACTGAATCCCCTTCATTGCCCTCATGTTCACTTCGAAAGGGGTGATCTTCGCTGTTCCGGCAACTCTTGGTGAAGAGAACTGCTTCTTCTCGAACTCGCATGTGGCACAGACGAGCAGAAGCTTGACTGCCAAGCCATACTCTTTGTCCGTGGCCTTGCTAAGCGTCAGGGTTCCCGCACCGCAGCTTCCGCACTTCGCCTGCGCAAAGAGGTCGTTGAGTACCTTCATGTCCACTACAATGAACTGTGTCCCAGCATCGCGTGTCTGGACTCCTGCGGTGACGCCGAGAAGGTCGAATTTGCGCTGGGTCGCCGACTTTCCCGATAGCGCACGCTTGCATTCGTCCGATCGTGCGACTCGTTGCGCCTGCTCGGCCGTGGAGTAGTATGCGGTGTCGACACGATCCGCGCTAGCAAAGCTCGACGAACTGCCGCTGCTGCTTGGAGCCGCGATGTCTTCGGCTGATGTTTCCGGAAGATCCAAAACGTCCGGCGCGTCCGGCGGTGCCGATCGCGGTGGCGCACTTGCAGCAGACACCTTCGGCTTCTTGTTCCATGGCCGTTTCGTCTTCCTTCCGAAAGCTTGCCGCGTGCTCGATTTCAACCGAGCGTCGTCCGGCATCTCGAGAACTCGAAGCGAAACGAAAAGTGCGCAACTTCGTAGCAAGCGCGCAAACGGGAACTAAATCGTGCGCTTGACCACAGAGGAAACAAAGCAGACAGGCCTAAGGAGACGGGCCCGGGAGCAGACGACGCACCTTTCGCCAGCGCGGGAACGGAAAGGAGGAAAGGAGAAAAAGAGCGGAGGGGCGCGTTTCGGCCAATAGCAGGGGCGCTAGGCGCCGCGCGTGCTCTGACGTACGGGCACCTTGCTAGCCGGCCAATGAGCGATCGCGATAGGGGCCCTCGGAACCCGCGGAATGCGGACATTCCCCGATGTTGTCGCGATAACGAATGGCATGGGGACGTAGGGAAAAGAAGCGGCTTTCCAACAAGACCAAGATGGCCGCGATCCGACGAGCGATTGCGAAACGCGCGGGGCGCGAAGTTCCACTTGTTTTCATTGAACTCGCTATCTTAGGCTCTGCGGAGGCATCGTAATTATCGTTTTTTTCATGCTTAGATATTGAATTCGACATTGAAACTTTGCAGGCAGGTACCTTAGAATATATTTAATCCAAATATGTTGGTTTTGAAAAACGTGAAATTTCGCGTTTTTCGACCATTCTAAGACCCGCGTCTCCCCTTAAGAGAGTTCTAACTAACATGTGCACATTGTAATTATTATTTTGATGTCCACTCCCCTCTTCAATGTATTATTACCTTGAGGGTATTTTAAATAAATAAATAAATAAATAAATAAATAAACTAGTGCCATCCACTTAGTTAATCTTAGCACAAAGGTTGAGTCTTCCCGCGTAAGAAACTACCACAGACACTTAACAGTAGCGAGTTTTAGAATAGCGTGCACAAAGAAATAACATTGTTTCTACTTTCAAATGCAAAACGCGGTTTGGGTACGGCGCATGCGCAATAACGACAACGGCTTTTTTTTTCTTTTTGCGTACGCCGTTTTATTTTTTGCCAGTATCTGGAGTCCGCAATAATTGACGCCGAAAAAAAATAAGAAAAAGAGCCGTCTGCATAACAATCACTTGTGTCCAGGATTGTCGATGGCGAATAGAGGTTTACTTTTTGTGACTGGCGACGCCGAAATTTACAAAGCGGATCTGTTCAAACAAATAAATATTTGTTCACACAGGTCCGTGAAGTGGTGGCTAGCGCTAGAATTCAACCAAACTTTCCGAGGTATTTCTCCTCCTGCGCCCTTTAATTTTATTTGGCCAATTTTACGGAAGTCGAATGCCAGATTTAATTTGACTGGACTGTCACTTATATCTTGAGTAAGCAAATGTTCATATAAAAATAATTTATTTCCTAAGGCCAATATCGCGAAATGCTGCTTATGAGTACTTTAGAAGGGTTGATAATTAAGAAATTTCCTACTCGGCCTGTCAAAACACAGTCGAGTACTGAGTTAAAAAAAGGCAGAGATGCCATCTCGGCATTTTTTTAGCGTGTAGTGACGCAGATAATTGATATAACCAAGTAGTATAATACTACTTGGGTATATCAATTATCTGCGTCACCAGACGATACGTTTTTAGACTGCGAAGTTCACTAAATGTTGGGTGCCCCGAAAACCAAACAGTCGGTAGTAAACTCGCGAGTTCATCTGTTCTGGCCGATTCAGCACATTGCTAATCAAACTGTCGATATGCTTCTTTACATTCACGTGTTAGTCACTTCATTAGTTTGTTTTTCTAGAAATTGGTGTCATCGGGCACGGCCGCAGACGATTGTAATCTTCCCTGTCCACAGTCAGGCGTTTCGCAACCGACCATAATCAGATACACCAAAGGAGTTGGTCAAAAACCCGCAGTTTAGGCTAAATTAAAATACACCTCGTAGTCCTCAAAGTGGCTCAATACCACTGTTTCGTTGGTTGTGTGCTACAAAGAAAATAATCGTATCACAAAATTAAGCAAAAACAGTGTAAAACAGCAACATAGCCGAGTTCACGTTGAAACCGAAATTAACCAAATTGAAGCAACCTAATGGCGCCGAGTGCGTCAGCGCCCTCTATCCGCCGGTGAGGCAACTACTAAAATGAAAAGGTCTATTGATTTGCGGTCCAACAGCGCGAATCCAGCACTTTGATCAGACGTGCGCGTCTGCTCCGAATGTGAACAGCTATTACGTGCTCATGCTGACACTCTCGTAGTTCAGACGTATCTTTTTTAACGTTGGTTCGCTCCTGCATCTCCGAGGCCGCGAAAAACGCCGCGGCAATTTGTTTCCATCTACGCTGCTTTGCAAACGACTGACACGGGCCGTCTTTTACCAACGATGACAGTTGTGTTGACTTCGTGAGCTATCGAGTTCGTAGCAGTCAACAGAGGCAGTTACACATCCCGGCTTCGGCATTCAGGTGCGTTTTAAATCGTATTAGCGTCGACATATCATTGCACGGACACAAACCCCGGACAAGCGGTGGCGGAAAGGCCGCCTGTGTATGTTATTAAAAATCCACGAGCTCCGAACCATGCCGAGCTCTCCGATTGGTTGTTCGTGCTGCTGAAGATGCCGTCGCCTTAGCAACAGCACCGGTAAGTTCTAGTTTTTCCGTACGAGAACGTCGCTTTCCTCTTATCACTTAAGAACGCGTTTGTGAATACCGATTTCTCCTCTTCTTACGAAGTTCTTAACTTACAAACTTCTTAGCTAAGTTGTCGTAAACTAAGAAGCTCTTCGTGAATCTGGCCTCTGGGCATTTTTCTTGGTGCACCAATGAGCCGTGCATCGTAGAGTACTGAAACTTCGCTGGAAGGTGGTGGTGAAGGCGAAATGCAAAAGCTGCAGCCGAATGTGTTACCCACACCAAGCGTTAGTAGCAACAATTGTCTGAGAGGATGCTGGCCAGTGATTTTCCCAGGACCCCAAAAGGTTAAAGAACCCTAGCTCTGCTCAAAACCAAAAACACAATTTTTTTTTTCATTATTTGTAATTATGGCTTTGTTTTTGGGGTTTATGAGGAGTGGGGGTAAGATGCAGAGAGAGGTTTTCTTTCCGTGAACAACCTAGGTATTTCTTCTCCTGTCTAGGGGTCAATTTTCGGGGTTCGTTGGTATCTTCTGAAAACCTATAACCCTGTTCATAACTAAGCGTAGGAGACATATGGTGACAGCCTCACCAGAAGAGAGGAGGTGGCTGCCAGCAAGTAAGAGCGCAACACGTCCTCCATGTTGACGTAGATGATGCTGGCCAGCGACACGCCGATCAAAGTCACCAGGATGGCCATCGAGCCGTTCAGGAGCCCAGACCTGCGAGCGTTTTCAGGGCACGTATTATGTCGGCCGACGACAACACGTCGCTTGACGCTACACCTTGTTTTCGCCATGACTCGGCAAGGAGCAAACGCAGCAGACCCTTTGAGTCAATCGAAGTGACGGAGACGGCGTGGCATGCAACGGCCCATACCGAAGTTCTGGGGGCAAGCGCATAACCCATGCAGTCAGAAAAGAGGGGAAGGAGGAACTCCCCTCTAACCCGGACCGTCTTTTGTGCGCCCAAGACGTCGCTTTTTGTCTTCTCGGAAATTAGCCCGTCGCCCGAGATTTGTAAGAAAAGGGGCTTTCCTCTCTCTCCCGCCCGTGGCTTCGACGGCACTGCACGCAACAAGTGAGGTAGAGTGTAGTCACGTGTCCTCCTCCTACGAGCTAATTGGCTCACTGGGGCCGTAGTCTTCGCCGTCTGCCAAGTTACGGTGAGACGGAGTATGGTGCACACCCATTTGTCAAAAGTGTTGACCCGAAATCTTTTTTTTTTTCGTTGCCCTCGGGATGCTTTGACTTATGGGTTCGAAGAAGGGTGACATGCAGCTCCTTGAATGCATATTGTGTCGTGCGAGGCGATTCGCCCGATTGCAATGCTGACGTCGTTTTCTGCGAGCATCAGCATTTCGCACAGAGGTGCAACTGGAGGTAATGGGGATATGCTTTTAAAATTCCAGAGTGTGTGCAGTGACCGAAGTGAGAAGTGAATAAGAATTGTTATTTTCTTATGAGGAGGGGTAATTTTGATGGAAATATACAATAAACACTGGTGTTTGAAACAGAAAGAGGCATTATTCAAAAACAGAAGTAGAGGTGTGCAAGCAGTGGCTCAAATTGCAGCATTCGTGCTGCAATAACAATCCATGACACGTTTACTCTTTTTACAGTGCTGACACTAGATATCCCACAATTTGAAGCAAAAATATTCACACCTAAAAAAGCATTAAAAAAACAATGCTGTTTATTTGAAGAAACAAGAAAGAATGGTTGTGCTGAAGATCCAGAATGATTGGCATTGGGTTTCACACTTTTGACGACGTAGATGTCTATACACCGTGTCACTATTGTGTGCAGTGCAGGCAAAGGCAGCGCGAGGTGAAGAGAGAAAGGGCAAGCACTGGGAAGACGGAACGATAAAGGAAGGCAATGGAAAGCACGCAGAGAAAGGCAGAGCACTAGGAACATTAGAGGAGAGAAAGTTTCTCTTGTCCTCCCCAGCCTTGCTTGTGCCTTGCCCTTTCTCCCCTTGCCTGGCATTGCCTTTGCCAGTACTGCATGCAACTAATGACACAGAGTATAGACTGAGCAGCGTCAAGTGTTGTTTTCTGACTTTACAGCAAGCAGCTCCCACACAAAACTTATGTTTTTCTATCGTCAATTCTTTGCCTCCGCAACTGCTGAAGCTGACACTTTGGAAGGATACCGCCGCTACCGCCAGCAAGCGTGCAGATCAATTCTTTCACTCGGTTTCTTCAACTGGCATATATCACTTGCTTCATGTCACATTAGCTCCAACTTAATCTTTTCCCAGAGGAGGGTAAATACAGCATTCTATTGCCATTCAAGCATGCATGACTGGCAGCCCAACGACAGAAAAAAACATGTAAGCAACAAGCTTGGCTTCATCCCTAAACTTGAGCCTCCCAAACCTAAGCAAACATACTGCAGTGACAAGATTACATAAAAGAGTGTGCTGGGCAGAAACGCATTGAAATTAAAGCTAAAATGCTACAAACCCCCACCCCCCGAACCCCCTAAAAATAATTTGAAGTCCGAACATTGTGCAGGGCATCCCTCCTTCTAGTTGGTGCTTTCATTGTATCGTGGAGATGAGGAACCACGATGAGAGACATCCCACAGCGGTACAGTACTCACTGACTGGCTGCCACTTGCTTCCTCGGCGTCCCTAACGTCTTCTGCCGCCGCAGCTCCGCTCTCACCGTCATGAAAAGGAGCAGGTGAAGCTGCGGGACAAAGAGGCGAAGGATTTTCAGCCAGAAGCGTGTTACAGAGTCGTGAATACCGTAGCCAGTGACAGGCCAAGAGTGGAGTGCAGGCTCCTCCCACCTCCCTTCCCGTTCAACAGAGCGAACGCCGGAGAGGAGGCGACCTCCTGTTCGGCTTCGCTCTGCTAAAATGGAAAGAGGTGCGTGAACGAAGCCACTTTTAACCCGACGCCGACTACAGTCGAATCGCTGGTTGCAAGCTCAAGGTCGCTACGACAAATGCTTTTCGCGTGTTTCTAGTCACGGTTGCTCGAGGCAGCAGTCACAGCGAACACCATGTCTTGTGGGACATGGTGTTCGCTGCAGGAACGGCGACGGAAGTGTCTGTGGACGTGCCTCGAGCACAGTCAAAGCATGTTTGCTTCAAACGTCTGTGTGCTCCGAACATGTCTGCAGACGGTTTCTGTATGACCAATCTGACAGTGCCGTCGTAGTATGAGTGGAAGAAACGCACCTCAGACACTGTCTGGAGGCCGGCTCTTTGTATGCTTTACTAGCGGTGTGACCGCGGCTTGCGTGAACAATGTTCAACTTGCACAGGATCGTCTTGCACAGGACACGCCTGTGCAAGACGGTTAACATACAAAAACCTACTGCATCTGAAAACAGAAGATTCCATAATGTGACATAACTACTTTTCATTCAAGAGGTTAAATTTCATACTTCAAACACTTTATTAAAAAGAATTAAAAAAATCACTTAGAAATTTATTGTACAAGTGTCTTTCATATGGGCACGACATATTTGACCATCTATAGACGGTTTGCAGCAGCTGTACATGGGCGCCGCCATAACTGACCTTCAGTTATGATAAAGGCACTAGCTCCATATTGAGACTGCTTGCGACCACCGTGGTTTATGAAATTGAACGTAATTTTTTGTAACATACTTTTGATTTAAAAATAAATGCGGACATTAAAAGCAAAGCTTGAAGTAAAAAAAATATGTTGTACATAACAACGACACTTTTGCTGCCATACAAATTGCGTCTGCGTGTTGTCTGGTTTTCGCTGGTCGGGCTACACCTTCGGACACTGCTCCTGACGCCATCCATCAATACACGCGTGAAACACACCCCGCAGCTCGACTCGGTCGTCTGCGTCGCTGTCCGCCATTGACCCTGGCAAGTTTTTTGGCCCTATATTTTGCAGCCATCAGGTGAGGGATGGTTCAACCATTAACCGAACTGCCCCGAACGTGCTCCAATCTGGCGGAGTGCGCCGTGCAGGTTGAACTTACCGCCGTCCATGATGGCCAGGAGACGCAGAAGGCGCAGAAGTAGTTGGACAGGTGACCCGAGCTGGTGCGGAGGGTGAGCCACCAGCTCTCTAGGCGGAACCCTCGAGCACCTGGGCGGCCAGGTTGGCCCCCACCACGATCACCGGGACGGCTGCAGAGTGACCGAGCCCAAGTCAAAGCGTGCTACCGGCTCAGAGTCTGCTTGCCCAGGAGTCTCGAGGCTGCCAAAGGCAGAATTTGGTACAGTCAAATGCTGCGCGCCTCCTCAGCTGCATGTTAAAAGGAGGTTAACGCAATGACGACAGTGTGTATGTACAGATGGAACCGTAATTCAATTGCAGCGACAGAGAAAGCTGAATCGGAGTAGGTGTCGTGTGAAATACACGCAAGAAGTACTTGAAATACAAGTTGCAGATTACGTTTTAAATTAAGTAAAATGTATGTTTACTGAAAAACCAACTTCAAATAAGCATCATTAGGCGAAACGTCATTTCAAAGTGATTACGAGTACTTTTTAACACTGTTCGATGCATGACGAAAACTCAAGGTCAACGGTCGTACACTAACAAACGTGCTTTGGCTATATAGGACGCTTTCAGGCAACCTTGCATGGGCGCCTCTTGGCATCACGTGACCCGTCCGCCATTGCCGGCCTCTACTTTCCCGCTGCTGCACTACGTGAGCACTGCATATACTGCGCTGTGCTAGCCACAGCCGGGGTGTTATATACGATAGAATATTGCTGTGAATGGGTCGACAACAAAAGATTATGGCCTAGACTTCATTGACCATGCAAGTTTGTCACATTTGTTACGTTTTTGCCGGAAATAAATGTAGTTGAAACTCAGCGCGACTTCTGCAAATGTCGAGTTGACACAGCAAGGCCATCGCAGCCTTACCCATTGCTGCATGTGCATACTTTACCGTCGCGGTCTTGTTTCTCCCTGCATTTGGGCACTTTAATTCACGTAGGCGATTTGCAAGCGAAAAACTTGGCAATCAACGACGGGCTGGGTCGTCGCTGGGGCGGATTGCTTGCTATGTTGCTCGTCACACCCGCTTGGTTGTACTCCGTTCACCAGTAAGCTCAAGAGGCGAATCCAGAACTCCGTTTTGGGGGGGGGGGGGGGGGGCAGAAAATTTTTAAGGATACTATTCTCCCACATTCTTTTACGTGTGCACGGGGGGGATCCACCCGTGTCAGCCTGCCTTCGAGAAGGGGGGGAGGGAGGGGGTCAACTTTGTTTGAGGGGGGCGGCCGTCCCCGTAGCTCCCCCCTTGGATTTACCACTGATTAAGGGGAAACACATAGCCGGAGAAAAGCAAATTCTGAAAAAAAACGTTGATTTTGAAAAAAAAATTACATATTTACATCCATCTACATCCAAAGAGTATTCCTCCCAGAAATTTTCACTGAGTTTACACCGCACAGTTAATTTTTTATGAGTTATTTTCTGTCCACCAAAGCTAAAGAAAAGGTGGCGTTTGGAGCACTTTGAATGCACATTTTTCTTCGTTCCACTTTTTGGTATAACTCCATTTTAGTTAATCTCATCGCTTGATATTGGCAATACAGGGAAGGATCGTTCTTCACTTTTCCTGACTGAAATTTAATAAGGAATGCACCTATGGAGTTTGTTTGTCACTTTACAGATGTCTTTTATAAAAAATGTTGACATCTTGTCGGAGACACAGAAGACCAAAAAGTTGACCAATTTTTGCAGAAGAGAAAGAATTGATAGAAATCAATAACTTTTTCCAAAAAGCTTTTCCATAGGCGCACCTCCTAGGCATTCTGCTACATATCTAGCGAAAAGATAAAAATCTTGGATATTGTGATAGTTTTTCCGGCGATAGATTAATCCAAACAATGTAGGGGTGCTGCTGATAGAAGCCGCCCTAATTTCCTTCCCAGTTAACTTGACAGACCTGAAATCTTGTTATGCACCCTCTAGCATGACCACCAGCCTACCCTGTAAATTTCTTTAATTTTAAGCCAAGGGTTCAAAAGTTGACCCTCCCAGGCGGAGCCTCTCCCCTTAAGCTGAGACTCGAAGCTCTGCCTTCAGCGCATGGCTTTCTGCCCTTGCTAAGAAAGTGGGAACGTGCAGGCACGCAAACAGCCAAAGCACTGCAGGAGCCAGCCAGCTCACGCTGAAGGCAGAGCGTCTGGATCCCAGCTGAAGGGTGAACGGAGTACAATAGATTCCCAGTAAACTCGCTCGTCGGCTCGGGAGCCGCTCGTATGCGTTGTCTTCCCAACGCCCGCACTGTGCCGCTCATCAGAAAAATATTGCATTCGATGTTGGGCACACCGAGGACGAGGTTACAGCCAGACAACCTGTGCGTTGGGTAGAAAGTCTCACTCAAATGAGTAGTCGCTAATTTGCGAGGCGCGGCCTGAGAAAATAATGCTGGCAGTATCAACCAGTGCATGGTAAAGCGGCACCAAACTGCGGACAGTCCATGTGGTTCAGCGGGACGCGTTCAGTGCACACAGCGTGGTTCACAACTGTGTCGCCCACTGCAGTTTTTGCAAACCACTAGATAGCGCGTCTTGGCCGTTGGACGCCGTTTACACGGGCCCCACTGCAGTCGCTCATCGTCACACAAGCGCTCACAAGTGAGGTGACCAGATGCAGGCGCAGGCCAAAATACAGGCCGCCAAGCGGCTGCCCGGGGCGCGTGACTGACCAGTGGCAGCTCGGGTCCTTCGACGTGCCCCAGCGTCTGTAGCTAGTCCAACGATGGCATTCAAACAGGAGAGGAGGCGATCGTACTCCCACCGCCCCCTCCCGCTAGACATTTGGAACATTTCTAGCCATAAAACTAATATAATAATCTAGAGAAAAGGGTCCCGTGCATTCCAGTGCGCCCTCGGACGGCGGGGCACAGACGTGGAGATCGGCAGTCCTGGCAAACGGTCACAATGGGCCTCTGGTGACATCTTAAAGGAATGCTGAACCAAAATCTGGATTCCACAAAACACGGCGGCAGAAGCCTGCAATGGGACACTACAAACACCAAAACATCACTCATACAGAGCCATCTCGAACAGATGACCATATTTTTCTAAAAAAAAGAGAGGCACATTTGAGGATATGTTGACGTCTTGTTTCTCCGCCTCGCCGCCTTGAGGTGGCGAAGCGAAGAGAGGGAGGAGCGAGATGGGTTGGCGTCGAGTGCCTCGTTCAATCGCGACCTCTTTTTCCAGAATTCGACGTCCATTCGAGATATTGCCTTATGGGTGGTCTTGTACGTCTAGCGTCCCACCTACCCCTCCTGCATTGTTTTCTGAAATCCAATTTCGGTTCACCATCTCTTTACACACGTAAAGGAGCAGCAAAACATTAGCTGTATGGTCTGTGCCTGTATTCCGTTCACCCTTAAGCTGGAGACTAGAAGCTCCGCCTTCAGCATGAACTTTCTGCCCTCGCTAACACAAGTGTGAATGCGCAAAAGCTGCACGCAACCCCTCTAGTTTGAAGCTTCTGCTTTATAAAAACGTTGGTAAGACCAAAACTTGAATACGCGTCATCAATTTGGGACTCTCATATAAACTCGCTCATTCTTAACATAGAAGCCATCCCAAAAAATCGTTCTGTGGCGTTTCATTTTTTCTAACTACTTCACGCACTGCCAGTTGTCACATCAATGAAATCAAACTTAAACTTGCCAGAGGCTCGCTTTACGCCGCAAAATATTTCGTCTTTGTCTTTTCACAAAATCTATCATTTTAACCCGTTTCTCAGTGCCTTGCTTTTCCAACCGCCTTCATACATCTCTTCCCGCAACGATCATCATTTCAAGGTTGGCGTGCCCAACAGCCGAACCAATTTGCATTTTTGTTCGTTCATTCCCACCACATGCAGTGACTGGAACCACCTCCCCGCCGCCATCGCTTCCATCGCAGACACCAACCTGTTCAAATCTGCCATTTATAACCATATATTGTAACCCTGCCTATTCATGTTTGCTTTTGTTGTTAAACCTTTTTGCCCATTCCTCTCTGTAATGCTTCAGCGATTGAGAGTAAATAAATGAAATGAAATGAAAACCAAAAGCACTGCGGAAGCCAGCGAGCTCGCGCTGAAGGCGGAGCTTCTAGTCTCAGCTGAAGCGTGAAAGGAGTATAGTGTGTTTCTAGCTTACTTTTCAGAAAGACACCGGCACTGGCATGATACAGAAAGAAATAAAGTCGATGTGCGCTCAAACGACTTCCACTGTCGCTGCAAAAGGAGGATGCCCAACCTTTCATCAGCTTTATTTCTCCCCCCTCCCCACTCTCTGCCTTTCCCCCCCCCCCCCCCCTCTTCCCGTTACTTCCTGTACACCTCAATGCCGCCGGCGTATTGCACAAATGCCAGCCAAAAAGGCAAGAGACGCCGCACCCACCCCAGCCGAGGGCTGCGACCTTGAGGGCGGGGTGCCTCACGCTGCGTGCATCAACCAGCTGCATGTAGAGCACCAGGGCCGTGCACAGCTGGAGGCAGCAGGCAGCCAGCAGGCAGAGCTGCAGTGCCGACACCGCGTACGCGGAAGCAGGAGCGTGGCAGCGGGCGCCTCACCCCCTGCAGGAGCGCCAGCAGGGCCCCGCACAGGGGCCAGGCACACCTGGACCTGGATGGCCTCCACTCCGCCGCCGTGCCTGCGGGGCACATTGTTCACGGGCGATCTGCTGAGTCACCGAGTCCGAGCTGCTAGTCCGTCAAGTCCAAGGCTCAAAAGATTCAGCTTTGAGGAGCCTCGGACCCTGGGAGCTCTAAAGGACTCGAACAGCGAGGGTCCAAGGATCCATTGAACTCAACATATGAAGAAGTCCAATGGATTAAAAAGCCCAACAGATTGAAAGATCCAAAAGGTTAAGAAGTCCAAGATTTAAGAAAACCAAACATTAAGAAGTCCAAGAATGTTGAGTAAGGGACTCAAGAGAGTCCAAAGGTACACTGATTTCAGCAAAGCAAGAATCCGAACAGATTCAAAAGTCCTACAAATTAAGAAGTCCAAGAAGACTGTTCAGTTCAATGGACTCAACAGGGTTCAAGGGTCCATTGAACTCAACAGTCTAAAAGCCCAAGACTGTTGAAGAGGGGACTTTGCAGAGTTGTAAGGCTTGTTGAACCTCAACAGATTAAGTCCAAAATTAAAAAGTCCTAGATTGTTGAGTTTAAAAGACCTAATAGGGTCCAGGGTACACTGATCTCAACAGATTAAGAAGTCCAATATTAAGAAGTCCATTGAACTCAACAAATCAAGAAGTTCGAGACTAAAAAGCCCAACACTTTAAACCAAGGGACTAGGAAGCTCGCACTGGGAGCAAAGCTTCCAACTGCATTCTTAACCTGCCACCAACCACATCATTGTACTTAGAGACAAAATAAACAATGCAGCAGAAAGTGAGCTGCCAGAAAGAAAATTCAATTTTCTCTATAAGCAGCTGTTCACATGTCCACAGAGTCATCGTAGATCCACATAGCTAGGATGTGTAGTAACCTCAAAGGTCTCGACCAAATTCTCGACAAGGTGTACGTACGACAACAACGCAGCAGCAACACGACCAGTGTGACCAGTACCAGAACCAGGCAGGCACCGCAGCCGAGACCAGCTATCAGGTCCGATTCCTGGTCGCTTCTATCAAACCCTGCAAACCCGACAGATTGAAGGCAGGTGGGCTGTTGCCATTACTCTTTTTTTTTTTTTTCTTTATTTGTTCAGAAAATATCAGATGAGTAGATTCTCAGAACTCGGTATTGGCCTGGTTCGGATCATGGTTGGGACCAAGCCTAAATCCAAGCCTGAATGCAAGCTTCAATCCAGGCCTGGCCAAGATTTAGGCCTGGATTGGTCTGGCCTGGATTATGATCGGGATCAAGTTTGAATTCAGGCGTGAATCCATGTCTGAATGCAGGCTTGAAACCAGGCCTGGCCCAGATCTTGGTTGTGATCAAGCCTGAACCCAGGCCTGAATCCATATCTGGCCCAGATCATGGTTGGGATCAAGCCTGAATCAGGCCCCTGATCAGTGATTCTGAGACTCAGCTGATGGCTCACTGTCTGGCTCCTGCTCACATAAATTTCTAACACATATTGAATTTTATTTATTTAATTAAAAGGCACACTTTTAAACATCCATTACATGAGGTTGGGGGCCAATATTAATTTTAGAAGGAAAGACTGTCATAAAACATATAAATGTTTCCACATCACGTAGTATATATAATCAACCTCTTGCATAGTATTAAATAATAAAAAAAAAAAAATATAGTAGTATATACGCCTACATATGCTTACTTGACATTATACAAACTAATACTGTAAAACCCTTTATTTTCGCGGCCCCTATTTTTTCACGAATCAGTCACAGAGCACATAACTGCAGCCACTAAATTTCGCGAATTCCAGACGCCTGCATTGAAACTTAAAAATATAAATTTCTGTGCGCTCTAAATTTTGCGAATTTGTCAATTCGCGAAAGTTAAGGGCACGCAAAACATTAAGGGTTTTACAGTAGTTGTCAATTTGACAAAAAATGAAAATAACAAATATTAAAACTGACCATACAAACTCATATACGAAGTATTTCTAATACATAATATAGTGTGACAGGTCATTCCATTTTGTAAAGTATATTGCAGTATTTGGAGAGAAAAAAAGGAAATAATTACTAATTATGCAATTGAAATTGCTGAGAGTACACAGGAATTGCTAGTCCATAGAAAAATCTTGCAAGTGCAATGGCAACAAGTATCGCTGAAGTGCGAGGGACTTCAGCGAATTTCACTTAAACACATGCAGTAGTGGAAGTGGAATCCTTCAATATGAACATGACTGCCTCACTTCAAACAAGCTCTTATCTTGTAATAATGTCAAAGATGTATAAAACGATTGACAACCGTACAATCGAAAATGCACGTTTGATGGGGCAAACTTGTGCCGACAAATAAAACGTCAAAGAACCGCACGTTCTGCAGCAGCAAAGAAAAAGGCGACAGACCAAAACAGGCGTGCCCTGCCTGCTGTTACGAACGCGCCGCTGTTTGGGAGGATTCTAACCCACAACACGCAATAACTGCCGAGAACAAAAGCTTAAACTTCGAGAAGAGAAGCTAAAATGAGATGGTAAGCTGGCGGTAAGCTGCATAGTACACGCAATGCTGCGCACTCGTTTACTATGCACGCGTGCAATACGGCACACCACGTGGCACCGCATTCAAAAGTGAAATTGCCCCACCTGACGCGGCTCTTCCACCAGCAAGGCGTGCGGTGCCGGACTGCCTACAAGAGCACCAAGTGGCGCTTTCGTTGTTGGGTCGCCTCTCGTTGCGGCATCCGTCCAGCAAAAAGTGGATGGCACTGGAAGGGAGGGACACCCGTCACCCCAAGTCACTCACGACCTCACGATCGACAATCGGCTGCCACATGTCGGGTAGTCCTAGAATGCTTACGATCCTCAAACGACTAGCCTTGAGGCTTTGCGTGTATTTGCGAAATACAAAAATCTATGCACCATTTACGAGAAGTGGTCGCCTATAGCGCTGTCGGAATTATTTCGAACACCCGGTGTCAATCGTGCCGCACCCTATACTATAGCCCCCGGTACCGCCGGCATTGAGCCACCGTGGGAAGAGCGAATGAACTCACCTTCTCGAGAGATCAGCCCGACCACACACCGCCTCCGTCGCTCCTGTACGTCGGCCGCCAAAGAAGAAAAAAAGCCAAAACAAAAGTAAATGTTTTTTTCAGTAACAGGCACGTACCGGGCGGATGTTTCGGCCCGACTAAAGAAAGTCTAGCCTCACCTGGCGGGAATGAGCGAGGCGCACTCGCACTCGGACGCCTTCCTCTTTGCTCAGGGCCACACCCAGCAGGCTGGAGTAGAGTTCATGGAGCTGGTCCTCTTGATCTCTGCAGAGACGAGAGGTTACTTTAGAACGTATACACACACCCATGTTGCAATAAGCACGCACAACGGCAAGCTTCTGAGCGCACTGAGCTAGCCGACGTGCTCCTCCGTAGTCAGATGCTTCTCCAAAGAGCCAATGGAAAGCGGCGAAGCTTTACGAGAGTGCTTTGGTGCAAAGCAGTGAAGCTCGGTGCAAGAGCGCCAGTGCAAAGCAGGCCTGACGAGAGCAGCACAGCCGATTTTAAAACTAAAAGTTCCGACAGACCACTTCTGTACTGCTCCTCTACAGTTCCATTCGATCAGACCAGGCCCACCCAGGTCCTTCTGCTTTTCTCCTCTTGGACCAAACAAGCACCAATCCCCATCCCCATTTTTTCGTGATCACCTCCCTTACCGTGGGAACTTACTCAATATTTTACGGTACCTTTTTTCTTATTTATAATTCACATACAGCCATTTGGATTGTAGTGGCACGGTGATATTGGCAACACAAAACAAAAAGAAAGCAGAATGTTGGATGGAGATAATGGCAAAGAGACAAGCAAGCTGTTGTGGTCTTTTCAAAGTTGCAAAAATTCGAGACCGAAGAACCAACAGAAGATCTCGACTCCGTTCCCCAGTCTCGGGTTTTTTGCGACGTTACAGGATCTTCCCGCATCTTAGAAGACACGTGATCCTATGGACACCCAAAGGACATTTGCAGCGAGACGTAAGCCTTCCGCAAAGCCGTGCGCCCCTAGGAACGAAAAGCAGAGCTGAAGCGGCAAGCATTGCAGGCGCTCAACACTCTGGTGATAGAGACGCACCCATGTCGCGCCAGGAATCGCTCGGGCAGCAGTTCCCCAAGGTCTTGAACAGGGCCACTGCAACCAACACCTCCGAAGGGGCCTCTTCTGCAATGACACAACCCTCGTTCGGGACTGGAAAAACTATAAGCTAATTCAGACACTCGAGTGTGACCAACTGCTTCACAACTCCTGCATTCCACTATAGGACGTTGCACAGACCTGGCTTTCCATCTCATTGTAAGCGATATCGTAAGTGGTCGCGACGCTGAGCACAGTCAATCAGCCTTTCATAACCTTAATTTTTTTTTACGTGAAATTTTCTGTTTGCAACGATTCTATTGCAGTAGTTTCTTTTCACCAAAATTAGCGCCTCAAAAATACAAATGCGTTACAATCAAAACCAAAAACCGAAACTCAAAAGAAAAATGCAACGCTCAGTATGAGGCGGCTAGCACCATCGCCATCGTGACCGTTATTTTACATCACAAAGCCAGGAATAAGAGGCGACACACTGGCCCAAGCCAGCCAAACGAGAAACCCCAAGCGAAGTTGTAAGTAAAAGTCGTGGCCGGTGGGAACGCCCCCAAGAATCCTCAAGTCCGTCGTCCAACAGCATCCAAGAGCGCCGAACGGTTTTGGTTCTGAACGTTATTGGGTGTGTCCCTCCAAACCAAAAGTCTCCTCGGCTTCACCTCCGGTGGCGTCATTTAGCCTCCAGAAGCTTCCCACCTCCATGGTTTACATTTGCCATTTTAGTATCTGCATCCAACGCTGCCGTATCAGAGATTCTCTCGCGTCCACATTCTCGTGTCCGCCGTTTTAAGATAGAAAAACCAAACAAATTCCACCGGGAGGCTTTTTTAAACAAAAGGTCATCACGCTGGTGGGAAAAGATAACAACGGAGCAGCACTGTGTGGCCTCACGAATCGCAGCGACCCGAGTCGAGCTAGCAAAGCGTTGTTTGGAAGACGACCCTCCCAGCAGCGATGGTCGCGCACTCATGCAAGCGCAGGAAGCACGGCACCCAAAACGCTTTACAAAAGCAAGGAGTACTGTATTTACTCAAATGTAACGAGAGTTTTTTCAAAATTTCCCTCACCTACCGTATTTACCCGAAAATAGGTCAACCACGAAAATAGGTCGACCCATATTTATTGAGCCCAACCGAGAATAAAAAAAATAATAATTCAAATATAGGTCGACCTTTTTTTTTTTTTTTTTTTAAGGGACATTGTAAGTTAGGGCAGAAAGAAAGAAATCTTTATTTACAGCACTCTCAGCTAAATCACAGGCGATGTCAAAAACTTAATCATCGTCAGAACTTCCGGACATGTCATCCTCATCCGGCCGTAAGCTTGGTAGACATCCTCACAAATTCGCAACAATACCTCACTGACACCCTTGTAAAATGACGACAAGGAGAAACAGAAAAATGTGAGACGGCTAACCGACGAAAGAGCAAATACAAAGACGCGAGTAACGCCTCCGAGTCCCGTAAGCAACACACGAGCCCACCGAAAAAAAAACACACTAAAATACCTCCGTTTTTTGGGGGTTTATTTTATTTTTTTGTGTGCGCGTTTGCAAGGGAGAGAGGGATGGAGGGCAAAGTGCATGGCGCATCGCGTCTCCTCCCTCCCCTTCCCCTTGCCCAGCGAGGGAACGCTACAGGTGCGATGGCGAAACCCGACGCCCGAAGGATGAGCGCGAAGCCGTGGCCCGCGGCCGCGGGCTGTCGGCTGCTGCAGTTTCGGTTGTTTTTGTGCATCAAAAGCTTTTTGAAACAAGAAGCCGCGCGCGCTCTACGGCGACGCCGGCTCAGGTGATTGATAGCTCCATGCCCTCGGTAGGGTTTCAAATTTTGGTCGCGAATGTAGGTCGAAATTCTTTAGTCACGATTATAGGTCGACCCTCAATTTTTGACAACATTTCTGAAAAAAAAAAAAAGGTTGACTTATATTCGAATAAATACGGTAATTTTGGGGTTTGCGTTATAATCGAAACGCCTCAAAATTTGCCTTAGCGGTGTCGCGGCACAGGCTCTTTAGAATGGCTACGACAAATCTCGCGATCTTTCAATCTTGTGCTTGCAACATATACACGCTGGCAACAGCCAAACCAATCCTATTCTTGTTTTGCGACTCGTTGTGCCTATGAGGGTTAGCTTAGAGCACTACATAGCTCCTTCGGAGCAGAGTAGCGCAATCTAGAACGCCATCTCTCGGCGACTAGCGGCGAACACTCGGAGGTTCCAACTTCCAGCTCCGGTCAGAAATGCATGGGGAACGTGAGAAAATCGTCGTTTCTTCAATATTGTGGAGATATACGGAACGACAATAGTTTTTGACATAATAAAGGAACATTTTAGAATCATTTGCGCTGAGTTGTCTTGTGTGCCAAGTAAGGACGTAATTTGTTTTTAAAAATTGCATGAGCGGCATCCGGCGGCATCATGCAGCAGACGACGCGGCGACGTCACAGCGTCCACGTGACCCGCTCCGGCCAACCCAAAGAGCCCATCTCCGCTGCGTGCAAAAATCGTCTGCTTCAAACGCCATTGCCTTGGAAATTGCCTTCTCAAAATTTGCACACGCATCCGATATTATTAAAACTTTGATAAAGTGTTTAGTGCTTTACCAACTTCACGACAGACTAGTTTTGAAAAGCGTGAACTCGCCGTTCATTTTTTAATTAGCCTTGTTGCGTCGATCTCCATGTATTCTCCCATAGGGAGGGCCGCCTCCTGGAACCCTGAGAACCACGTGACTCGCGCCGAGCTGCTCTGTCGGCCATGTTGTCGGCAAAACACGCGGATCAAAGGATTGCGCTACTCTGCTCCGTAGGAGCTACCGTATTTACTCGCAGAATGAACGCACTTTTTTTCCCGAAAAATCGAGGCAAAGTTGGGGGGTGCGTTCATTACGCGAGGTAAAATTTTTGCGTCCGTATTTACTCGCATAATGAACGGACCTTTTATCCCGCAAAAATCGACGTAACTTCTTATCTCTTTGCGCGCGGCGCGGCGACTCCAAAGCCAAACTGCGATGCGCAAAAAAAAAAGCCCTCTCCATGTTTTTTTTTCTTGCTTCCGTGTTTTGTTTTTTTTCCCCGCCTTTCGCAAGTTGTTTTGTTTGCCCACGCTGCCCATGCTTTCGCGACCTCGCTGCACCAGGATAGAAAAGTGTGTTCATTTCGAGGGCTTCTCGCTTCTCTTTCCAAAGTGCGACGAGGAGGCGAGGGCAGGATCTTCATTATGTGCGCTTTGCTTGGGCGAGGGCTTCTCTGCTTTTCTTTCTTATCTCTCATCTCCTTGCGCGCGGCGCGCGACCCTAAAACCAAACTGCGTCGTGCGAAAAAAGAAAAAAAAGCTCCTCTTTATGTTTTTTCTTTTCTCTTAATTCCGTGGATTTTTTTTTTTTTTTGCCGTCTTTTGCAAGTTGTTTTGCTTTGCTTAGGCGAGGGCTTCACCGCTTCTCTTTCCTATCTTCTTGCGCGCGGCGCGCGACCCCAAGACCAAACTGCGCTGTGCAAAAAAAAAAAAGTTTATTTTTTTTTTTGGTTTTGTGGATTTTTTTTTTTTTGCCGCCTTTCGCAAGCTGTTTTGTTTCGCTTTGCTGAGGCGAGGGCTTATCCGCTTCTCTTTCTTAACTCCTTGCGCGCGGCGCGCAACCCAAATCCAAACTACGCTGTGCAAAAAAAAATCTCTTTATGCTTTTTTTTTTGGCTTCTGTTGGATCTTTTTTATATTTTTAACGCCTTTTACAAGGCGTTTTGTTCGCTCACGCTGCCCATGCATTCGCGACCTCGCTGCACCAGGATAGAAAAGTGCGTTCATTTCGCGCGCGTGAGGGAGGGGGTCAAAATTTTGACGTCCGAGTTGGGGGTGCGTTTATTACGCGAGTGAAAAAAAAAGTCGAAATTTTGAGAGCCGACTTGGGGGTGCGTTTATTACGCGAGTGCGTTCATTGTGCGAGTAAATACGGTATATAGTGCTCTACGTTAGACTTACCCATGTGCCCGAGTCCCCGAGTTTTGCGGGCTGCTGCGTCGTGCTTCCGCGACTGGACTCGAGCAACTGGCAACGCGACGAGCTCAGTACGACGCTCCGCTTCAAAGAAGTGCAATTCTGATGGCTGAGGAAATCAGAAACTCTGCCACGGCTCAACGGCTAGATGTGACAGAATCGACTATCCGTGGGTGGAGGCTCCAGCGTGAAGCGCTCTTCAAGTGTGAGCCCGGCCGAAAAGGCTTCCGCGGACCTCGTTGTGGCCGTCACCGATGGCGAAAGCGACGAGTAAACTAATTTTTATTTTTAGAAACTGCAGGTGTTGGCCACTATGTGCAACAATAAAAGGTACTTTTTTCCCCTCACTTTACTCGTATTACATTCGTGTTCTTTTTTTATTTTTTTTTTGGCGCTGTGAAAAGTCACCCCTCGTGTTACAATCGTGGTTGCGTTACATTCGAGTAAATACTGTACCTCTGTGGTTAGCGAAGAACCGTCGTTGGACTCCGACAACGGCGACTAGTGCACGGTATTTATTTTTTAGTCGGCGTACGCTTCATGAAATCTGTTCTGCAAGGTATGTGTTCAACCTTCATTGTTTTGTCTGCCCGGTAGAATAGGCAGCAATTTACTTTTTGAATATATGGAAGCTAAATCTGCCTGCGTGTTGGAATTGGGGGCGCATTAGAACCGTGCAATCACGGTAATGACGTTGTAAACACGTGAGCCGGAGATGCAATCCAGACACCATATTGGGACGCTACAAATTTAGGGAACTACTAGTCGGTAAAACTCAAGCCAAAGCGGCACACACCTTCGTCGGGCGCTGGCGCCAGGTGTAACTGCACCGCGTTGCCGGCCCACGACGTGGAACCGCTGAGGGCACCGCCCACGGGAATGTTCACCACCACCGGCTCCCGGGCCGTCTGGTGAAGCGCCCCAAAGCAACCACTGTGGGCGAATCAGGGAGATCAAAATTGTTCTGAAGACGCCCACCATGAAAACGGGTAAGATCGGTATTGGTTTCAAATAGACAGCTAGTCTCCACAACTAACCAGTTGGGAAAAAAGAAAAGTAAAAAAAAAAAAAACACTTAAGGCCCGTTTACACTCTTGCAACCAAGTACGACCGAGAGAGACAAGACTTGTTAAAAGGGCCCTCCAACAGTATTTGAGCGCCTACTTTTTATTGCGGTTTCTCCACGCTAGTAGTCCCAGAATCCCAGTGGACGACGAAAGAATTTAAAAATATTAGCGCATCATATTTTAATTTGACAACTCGGAAACACCTCCTCCGACGGTGGCGCCACGAGGTGCCGAATGCGCGCATAACGGCGCTCCCTTTCACTATACGTCATATTCACTGGGTTTCGTGATTGGCGAGAGCCGTCCCAGAAATTTTGAAGCGAAATAAAGTATTTCGCACGTTAACCGTCATTATTTCTCTAACAAGTCATTTTTATAGAGCTAATAAGCTAATGTTCAAAAGGGCGAAAACAACGCCTCGTCGCTCATGCGCGCCTCCCAGCGGCGGAGTACCTCCTACTCGCCGAGGTGGCTCCAGTGGCGGTGTTGCGGGAGATGAGCCTTCAGCGGCTGTCGAAGCGGACTGAGGCAGAGACGCGTCACGGCGCTTGCGTGGTGTGTCCTCGTACGGCGCGACGCCCAGCTCCGCACTCCTCTTTAAGAATTCGGCGCTCATAATCCGATAAGCCCGGTTAATTCATCGATGATGGCAACTTGATTCCAAAGCTACGATGGTTGCAGCAAGGCCTAATGGCCGACCGGGCTGACGGGCTATCAACTAAACTCGCGTCCAATTGGCCAACCGCTTTGCTTTAATCGCTAAACTGTTTCATTTTACGTCATGAAGCGCAATGTTTTGCTTATTTAAAGTTGTTTTCTGCAATATTTATTTGCTAATAACTCACAAAATATTGCGAATTTCTGTAATATTTTTTTTCCTCGGTGTTCCTGTTTTTATGGAGCTCCGTTTTAGCGCGAACTTCAAACCAGTCAAAAAATGGTTGGTGGGCCCCTTTAAAACCTCTTCAAATTTCTTAGGACGAGAGAACACACTGGCACGCTGGCGCCATCTATGCGGTGACCCTAGAACTGCATTTCACAACAGCGAAGGTTTTGCGGGATTTCCGAGGTCATATGTGCATAAAACTGATGAGAAAGGCTCGTTTATAATGTTGACAAAGGTTTTTCGAGCCAAGAAAGACAGGATATTGCGCAAGAGAAATAGAAAATATGCCGGACCGCCAAGTTTACACTGCTACCCAATAGATGGCGCCAGTGTGCCCTCGCGTTGTAAGAGGTTTTAAGGAACTTCGCTTTAAGAGGTCGCAACAGTGTGAACGGGCCTTTACCCCCAAATAAAACAAATCTTGGTTATTAAGAAAAAACTAGTAACTGCTTAGCTATGGCATTCTTCCCGCAAGAGTGCCTTAAGCCTTCACGCTGAGTTCCAGTTTCAATGAGCCAAAGCAATAATTAATTATTTAATTGTATAATTACCGTAAAATATCGCAGAAGGGCCCACTTCAATCAACCACCCACTATTAACATTTCCAAAACTTGGAAATTTGGCCAATTATACGCTAAGCACCCGATCTGACCGGACAAGCGCCCATGTCTAGGTTTCCCCCGGTATATTACGGTAGTACCCAGTTTGTGTACCTTGTTTCTTGTCCATCGTTTTTAGGAGCCATTACTATTTTTAGAAATTAATAAATCATTGAAATTAAAACTGGACAAGTTATGATTTGAAGAAAGCAGGTCGCTACCTCTGCATTCACGCAAAAAGAACTTTAACGTCGCATGTGTGGACCGACAGTCACTCTTGCGCTGTCACGCATGCACATCTATTCCGGGCATGTCGGGACCGCGCGACAACCACGCCGCTTCAAAGGACCCAACTCACCGAGGGCGGGACGGTCCAAGTTCAAGATGGTGCCAGGGGCAAGCGCCTCCGACGCAAGGAGTCCAAACTGCAGCACGTGCCTCTGCAGGTCGCCCATGAACTGCACGACGCGTGTCATGAGTGACAACGGTTAAACCGTTAACCCCCAGAGTGCCGGGGTTTTCTCCCCGCACGCCTACGCAAATTTCGGTCTCGTTAACACCGTTGCACACTCTGCAAAGAGTATTTAATTCTAAAAGACACACTATTTTATGGACAGAAAGATAATTAAAGATCCGCATGCCTCCAACCTATAACACATTTCTCGTATTGTACTTTTTGAGGCGCAGTAATACATGGTGGCACCTTGACCCAGCACACGGAGGTCACTCTTTTGAGCGGCCTTAGTCGGCCTTTGTCTATTCGAAACTGTAACGTCCTCGTTTTCACAGCCGTCGAACACCGAGTTAATCAGTAACTCCAAGATCTCGGTGCTCGCCATGAAGCGCGAGGCCGAACGACATAGATTTGCCATTCTGTAGCAATGGAGGAGCACACCAACAAAAACAAAAATTTACATGCCACCAAAAAATGTGACACCAGAAGATAAAATATAATTTTTATCGCTCGCTCACACATGCCGCTACGGTTAAAAAGAAGTCGCAGCCCAGCGGGGAGAGGCAGGGAGCAAACCGAAACTGAAACCACACGGGAATGTGCCCGAGTGTACCAGGGCGTGGCACTCGAAGAGTTAATTAACAATTGACGAGTTAACGAGAACCGTTATCCTCGTGCGCATAGACACTCACGGTTTGGTCCTGTAGCAGCAGGGGCTTGTGGGAGAGAAGGTGAGAGCTGACGTCCAAGAAGGCCTACGAACAAAAAAAGAAATGAAGAGGAATGAAAAAAAAAATGGAATGAAGTATAGCAGAGTTGTGCAAATATTTGAATTTTCAAATAGTAGTTTCGAATAGTATGCTATTCAATATTCGCTTCAAGATGAACTCTGATATTAATATTTTTCAAACCGTTGACAGCGGCCAGTTAGCCCTGTCGAGCTCGTTTCCTACCAAGCACTGGTGCACTGTGGAGAAGCAACACCCGCAGAGCTCGCTTCTGCGGGTGTTGCCTCTCCACAGTGCACCAGTGCCTGGTAAGAAGCACGCTCGATGGGGCTAACCGGCCGCAGTCAACACTTTGAAAAAGTACAAATATTGCAGTCACGTTCTTAAGAAGAAAGTTCCCTTTCAAAGCGGGATGGTGGACGCGCGCATATGGTGTGTGTAAAAATAAATGGAATCTTTGTAAATGTTGGTATCTACGCTACAGTAAAATTTTTAAAACTAAACTGTGGCTAATATGCAAGAGTATATATTAGGAGAGATGTCCTGACAACCTACATTCATCATTCTTGATCGTGTTTTTACAGTGAAGCTGTTTATGGCAGTCATGAGTATTTTTGGTGTGCGTCAACAAAACTCGGAGCGGAGCTCGCATCGCCCTCTCTTTATTGTCCTTCCAAACGTTTGCGTGCCTAGTTTCCATTCCTTCTGCAGGGTGGCGGTCCCGTCACGTGTATCTAGTTTCCTCCGGCTTCTCAGGGCGGCGATAGTCCTTGACATGTGTCTGCGTACCTTTCGTCACAATGACTACTGATCAAGACAATTAATGTGTTTGTACCTTTGTTCAAAATTCTGTGTCACATCTGTGTCGTGTGCTAAACAGCTTCGCTGGTCATCCACCTTCACAGAGTCGAATGGCTCGTGATTTTTTTTATTAATGCGAATAGCATTCTTTGGCTACTTCACGCACTTTTCGTCTATGTATCTATCTATCTATCTATCTGGCTATCTAACCTCTGACGCCGCGGGTCGATAAATAAATAAAAAAGACCGGCGCCGGCTGGGATTCGAACCGTTGACCCTTTGATCAGCAGGCAGACGCGCTAACCACAGAGCTATGAAGGCAGTCATTCAATGCACTCTAAACGGTTGTTTATATCTTTACCATAGGACGCGCTTTACAGCGCTGTCACAGCTACCGGTGCGCGCGCGTTCCATGCACGAGGGCTCATTCCGCTCTCGTGAGGCTGAGCACGGCCGCTAGCTCACCCTCTCCCGCGCTCGGGAGAGGGTGATGTAGCGGCCGTGCTCAGCCTCACGAGAGCGGAATGAGCCCTCGTGCATGGAACGCGCGCGCACCGGTAGCTGTGACAGCGCTGTAAAGCGCGTCCTATGGTAAAGATATAAACAACCGTTTAGAGTACCGTTGGTTGAGACTAGCTGAGACGCCAGAAAGTCTGGTCGGTACCATTTTGAGTGTTTGTGCGTATGGCGCGTGCTTTGCTCACCTTCCTAAGTGACACAAACGCACGTGCTGGGCTGCGGAGATCGTGCGCAGGGCTGTGAAAGTGTCAACAAATTTAGAATCGCCTCAAGAGTGGGCTGGCGTATCTAGAGTGTGCCGGCCACCTGACGAACGCGCATAACTCCGCACCGTTTGATGCTATTCGCATTAACGTAGATAATCATTCCCAAAGGATGGGTTCTGCTGATTTTTTTCTTAAATTCTAAATAAAGATTATTTGCATATAGCAAAAAGATTTATGAATCCCCCTTGATTAGGTATAGCTGGGCATCTCTATAGGTTTCATTTTATGTCAAATGCATCATTTACTTGCCAGTCCTGTGTAGGCAATGGGCTTTCTGAGGTCACAGTCCATAAATATAAGCCTAGATTAAAATGAACTTAGCTTAGATAAGGACAAGTGGAAGCTTGGGAACAACCTCTACGAGTTCAGATGGGTTTGTGTTTAGGCATGGTGCAGTAGGGAAAAGCTTGGAGAAACTATTCAATATTCTATTAGAAAACATTCAACCAAAACCTCTACCTATTCGCTTCGAATTCACTTCAAACTCAAAATCCACTATTTGCACATGCCTAGTGTATAGTAGTTACCCCTTTCAAAACAGTCAAACCCTTCACTGAGCATAAATGATCTCAAATGTTGGGAAACATATAGATTGAGCTCCTCTCGCCATATCCAATCACCCCTTTTATATCTCATTTCTTGAAAAAAAAAAGAATGATGACCAAATTATGAAAATTGTCAGGTTGTCGTACACTGTGTCTGGATACTTTCTAGAAGTTTTGGATACCTCAAAAATAAGAAAGTGCAACAAGACCAAGACTTTTGGAAAGTGTTAACTGCAAGGTTTTTTTCTAATATGCATAAACTTTATTGACTCATTCTTAATTATCAGTGAAAGATTTTGAACACGCAACAGCTTTTTCTAGAATGCTGCTAAAATTATAATAGTAGTTTTGTTGCACTGTCGACTCTTTGTATAGCATGCAGACATGCTTTTCGCCATAGTTTTTCAAGGGGCATTGTTAAAAAAGTCGGGGAGAAACGTATGTGATAAAGGTGTGAAGATCTTAAAAACTACAATGGATAAAAAAACAATCGTTTGCACCTAGAACAACAAATTGCAGCACATGTGAAAATTTAATCAGTTGGAGGAGAAAGGACATAAGGAATGTTGGGGTCCCTTTAACCGTCGTTGCAGCACTGCTACAGTCCTTTTTCCTGACATATCGCAAGAATGGAATCGCCTTCCCACGACAACAGCATCGATCGAAGATCCTGAAGATTTCAAGAACGCCGTAGCAATATTGTCTAACTAGGAGTCATATTTCACCATACTAACGACTCCTCCTCGTCACTTCCTCACTAGAGTTTGTAACGACTCTCCTCTCTAATGCCCTAAGGCCCACTCACACACTAGCATTTGCTTACAATTGAGCATTTTCGATCTTGCGACGAGCAAGCACGGCGGCACAATCTACGAGGTGGCCCTGCAACTGCATTCGACCAGAGCGAAGGTTCAACGGTATTTGCGAAATCAAATGCAAGTATTGCTATCTACGAGAAACGGCCCTTCATTACAATTGTCAAAAGTTTCTCAAGCCAAGAAAGAATAACATGCGAAAAAAGTAGGAAATATATGAAAACCCCGAGTGTTTTACAGCTACCTGAGGGTGTACAAAACAAACAAATAAATAAACAGACAAGAACAACGGTGCCAACGAAGGATTCACCTCGACCGCGGCCCTTGCGGGGCGTCCCCCTGGCGCAGGAGGGGGTGCTCCAGGTAGCCCAGCAGCCCCGCCAAGAGCGACACAAGGGGCTGGCCCTCTCCAGGACCCAGGGCGCGACCGGACAGGTAGCCTCTCAGCTCAGATGCCAGCTGGGGCGGCGACGACACCAGGTAACCCATGCGCAGGCTGTCCAGCTGCGTAGACGCAAGAAAAGATGACGAGGAAAACTTCTTCCGGTGTGCCCTCGACGACGCAGACGATGTATGCTCGGAAATTCGTGATGGGCACTAGCTTGTGCAGTAGACTATCATTAATTCAAACTCCAGGAAGCCACGAATTTTGTTTTAATTATCAGAAGTTTGAATTATCTGAAATTCATCTAGATATGAATGAACGGCTACACACACAAAGCAGATATTTTATGATTTCCTCCACATAGGCCTACTGATCATAAACAGGTATACCACACACGAAACATTTGGGAAATGTATGACATAAGTTTATTCACTCCTAAAAAATGTTGTTTATCGTGGACTGTTCAGGCAGCACATGAGAGCTCAACACAAAATTAAGTTTGTTCACTGGACGAAGAAGTTGTCTAATGTGAACTATTAAACAGGGGACACATGAGCGATGAAAACAGGCACCGCGCTGCAGTTTTCATAGCCACTTGCACGGACGCCGTGACGTGGACCACCACATAAGAGCGTTTGCGCAAGTTGCTATGGAAATTTCAGTATAGTGTCCGTTCTCATAGCTCATAGATGCCCTTCTTGAGCCTCGGTGAGTGCACTTCTCACCGAGCACTGGTGCACAGCAGAGAAGCAACACCTGCAGTAGCAAGCTCTTCGGGTGTAGCCTCTCTGCAGTGCACCGGTGCTCGGAAAGAAGCGCACTCAATGTGGCCGCAAGAACAAAAAGTATGAATTACACGAAAACGCCGTTCGAATTGAGTGGCTTATGAATACATTAAAAACACAGCAGGACAACCAAAATTTTAAAATTTGTTTGGATAAACCACAAGTATGAAATATCCAAATTTGAATTATCGCGAGCCTACTGCATTTGCTTTGAGCCTTCGATTGGAACAGATCCTGAGGTTCAAGGCCAGCTCCGTGCCCCGAACTGTCATGACTCCACAACATTGTCTTGTGACCCTCAGAGGACTGCAGCGATCAAAACATTTATTCTTAAAAAAATGCCAAACTCCCCAAAAAATATTTTTTAAAGTGCCTGGACGAGGTACACAAGCACACAATAAACGTTTCCCGAACAAACAAACAAACAAAAAATCTACCGCAATATTTACATCCCGAGACTCATTTGAGCGATTCCAAATCACGCTTTTATTTCAGGGTAGACGCTTCAAGATAGAGGCGCGTTTTGAAATTACTCCCGACTTATAAAGCGAGTCTCGCAACGTAAACATTGCAATAAACATTTTCTTTATTTTTTTTCACCGAAAGTTAATTTGGCGACAATTTGTCCTACCCAACCCATTCATATTTTGTTTTGTTTTTATCTGGGAAGGGGGGGTGGGATTTGGTGCTTTTTAAGTCCCCAGCAGTTGCTTGCAGTTGCACTTGCCTTCCACCTGAGCAGTGCCAGCCTGGCATCCGCGCAGCCGGAGAAGTCTGGGCTGCCCCAGAGGGGCCTGCGCTCGAGGGACAGACCGCAGGAGCGCACAGCCTGGCCCTCCACGAAGGGAGGGGACGGGCAGGGCTGGATGTCCCGAGAGTGGGTAGCCGTCCGTTGCCACGCCACCCCGTGGGACTCTTCCGGTGGACAGACCTCTTCTGCGGCTGCAACCGGGAGACTGCTGCTTCGAAAAACTAGTCTCTCTGGCTATTGCCAGAAGAGACGTACCATAAAATACCGCATAAACACCGCCCCCCCCCAACTCGAGAGAGAGAGTGATCGCCCATCCTGTTTCTCTGGCTAAATACCCATAGATACAAAACATCACCCACCCCCTGGTGCCTGATTTTCGTCGGGCACCAAGGGGTGGGTGTGATTAGGATTAGTGTGATGCGGTTAGTGTGATTCCGCGGGAATCACACTAACAGCATGATCAGCGGTATCGGTACGCGCGTGACAAGCGAGTCAGTAGCAAGTTCCCACATATTTATCACACCGCGGAACACGAATCTGCTGTGTCCGCGGTCTGCGGAACCAGTTTTCTGCACCGTGTTATTGGCAGCTGGTCCCACAATATTTACAATCATTTTTATTAAAACTTTTGCAGTCTCGATTTCAAAGATTGCCCACCCAATATTTTTCACCATTAGTCTTTTTTAAAAGGGGTGGGCATTCGTATGGAATTTTAAGGTAATGCGACAGCATTCAGGATCCTTTGTGAAGGAACTTGAAAGGTGGCACTTGCGGTAGCATCCCCATTGCTTCGCTGTGTTTTCACTTATGGTAGTCTAGATCATTTGCAGACGACGATGTTGAAGCGTAGCAATGTTTTCTAGGAGGAAATGCGAAAGGAGAAAGTGGCACAAGTATATCTCCCGTGCTGTGCCAAGCTTGTTCACCAACAGACAACATTCACTAGCAGACAATCTCTGTTCACAAACCGCATTGCCTAGCAGGGTGTTTGATAGAAGATACAAAAGCGGAGAGAGGTACAACCGCACCCCTTGCACCATGAGAAGCGTGTTCAGTAAAAAAGCAATGTTCACTAACAGACAATATTCACTAGCAGACAATATCTCTTCGCAGACAACATTGGCTAAGGCAGTGTTTGCTAGCAGACGACACTGAAGCGCAGAATAGCACGAGCGCATCCCTCGGTGAGCGTCAAGCTTCGTAGAACATTCGGAAGGTGGCACTCACAGTGCCATGTATCGCCACATTTTCACTCGTAACAAGCAAATTATCTACGTTATGTACACCAGCGTCCAAGGTACACTTCCGAAGACGTGCTAGTGCTAAACTATGCTCGAGTCGCAACGTCCCGCTTTGCTTACCGTGGGGCGCCAGGACTGTGACAAGGGCGTCGGCACGATCCGCTCCTAGCGGTCCCGTCGCCACGCACGTGTACGTGGCCGAAGCCCGTGCTGCACCGAGCACCAGCCGCGACCCGGCCGGGTAGAGGTCTTCGGTGCTCTCGGGTCCCTTGGGGGGCAAGAGGTGGTCGTTGCGGAGCCAGCGAAAGCCCAGCGGAACTCCGCCGGGCGACAGACAGAGCAGCTCCAACGGCTGCCCCTCCACGAGGGTCAGGGACAGTGGAGACACAAGGGGCGGGGGCCACGTCCAGACGGACCCTAACGCTCTTGTTCTGCACTGCGCCCCAGTCGCTGACCTGTGTGAACACGCGGTCGGGAGAGGAGACGTTGGGAGAGGTGCGCACGTAAAGAAATGCACTCCCAGTAAAGTAAAAAGGAACCGAAAAGTTTTATGATATAGATATATATGTTGGGTGAAGTGTACAGTTCAAGTAGACTGCACCAGACAGAACACATACTTTCAAGGTTAACAACTGCACCTTCAACACAATCTTTCAGGGTGCCCTCTCGTTTCAGGCCACTTATCTTTATTAAAACAGAACTTAATGATTATTAAAATTGAGTGCTTCACTTTAGAGGAAAAAATACACCTCACTAGTTAGTTCGCAAAAGCAAAGTTAGTGATAGTCGGTGAGGAGGTTCTATCAACAGGTTCAGTTACTTATCACGGACCAAACTTCCCAAATGTACTTAGAAGTCAGCTGTGGTTTCCTTAAAAACTGCCAGAGTAATGCCTAGCACATTTCATATATTCTGGACCCTAGTACACTCCCGTTGTGGACTAATGCCCACAAAAGCAAATTTCGGTTGAAAAAAAATTGATTTTCCTTAAATACTGGTACAGTGCAATCCACTTATAATTATACCAAATATAATGATGTACTGATTATAACTATCAGTTTCTAGAGTTTCAAGACTAGAAACAATCACTTTCTAGTCCAGATACAACAATAATCGGTTATAACAATTGAATTTTCGTTTTTTTTTAAATTGTCATTATAAGTGGATTGCACTGTACACAGTCCACCCGTAATAGTTTACCACATATACAGCACACGGATAAATGCCTGCTTCATTACCTTACAAAGAAGCTTGTATCATACAGAAATCATCATTAACATACTCTGTCATTCCCAAAACCCCTCAGGTGTCGAGAAAAAAATAATCTAGAAAAAAACAAATTCTCGTATAGTCTGTACCTGTAGGTAGCCTACACCGCATAAAATATGGCATTCCAGGAATGGGCTTGAAATAAAACTCAGTCAGGACATACGGTACTTTTCCCGTATACTCTCCAACAGCACCCCTCATGTAAAGGAGGAGAAAATGTCCCGTTTTGTGTACACCCGATAGAACCTACCGTAAAATCCCGAGCAAGCGCCCGCCCAAAATTCGGAGATAATCACGTAAAACTGGGGGATGGGTGCTCCATTGGGTAAACAATACGTAAAGGTATGTCCTTTGTGTACTTTCCAAATGTTACAACATTGAGGGGTGAGTGCCTGCTGTAGAGTGGGAAAATGCTCTGTATTTTACAATAATTCTCCCTTGCACAACTTAAAGGGGCGGTGCAACGATTTTATGATTAAAAGAATCTGCATCTCGTCATTTTTATGTTGTTTATCGTGTCCCGGAGGATAGAGAAAACACATCCTTCATTAAAAATGCCGCGATTCCGCTGCATAATCGCAAAGCAAAAGTCGATGTTTTTCCCTCACCTGCAGCCCCAAGTGGCAGCCGAAGGAACTACGGCGAGAAGATTACGTGACCTTGCTCGGCTCTAAGCTGCAGCATAACGCCCGCTAATGTGAGCAGAGAGAGGGAGAGGAAGCGTCCCCCGAGATAGCACACGGGAAGCTACACAATACTCCGAATGACGTCACTGGGAGTGCGGCCAGGTGTGACCCTGAAGACTGGGAGTGAGTTGAGGGGTGCCCAAAATGCCAATATTTATCTTTTTTTTGCGCAACAACTAGGACACGCAGGCGAAATCGGTTTTCTGTTCTTTACTTCAGAAGTGTCAGAGGGCAACTTCCACAAATGTTTGACCGAAGCCCGAAAATCGTTGCACCCCCCTTAAAAAAAAAAAAGAAAAAAAGAGTTTTACTGGTTACAATTTTAATAAACTACCATAATATCCTGAGAGATAGCCCACCTAAAATCGAGAGAAAATTGGGTGAAAATAAGAAGTGGGCTAACTTTCGCTGTGCAATCAAGAAAAGTTGAAAAAATGCTATTATTAGATCATGTGTGTCTGCCAAACTTGTTATTGTGGAGAGGGGCAATAAAGCAAAGATGACTGTACTTCCCAGTCAGCAATATTTGATTATATCCCGCCATGGCTAGCTAGAAACATTTACGCCAAGGTCATCATTGATCCCAACACTACGATTACTAGGAGTGGGCTATCTTTCGCTGTTTAAAAGATAATAGCAAATCAAGCCAAAAATAGGGGGGTTACCTTTTGGGGGTGGGGCATCTCTCGGGATTTTACGGTTGCGCGATAGCTCACGTGAGTGAGTTCCGCAGTCTTTTCCGAGCGTTTGCGGCACGCAAGAGAGTTGCGCAAACTTTATCGAGCGCGTCCGGCGCGTCCACATTCTCTCCGGCCCTACCTGGCAGGTGAAGACACCTGCGTCGTGGATGGATGCCCGGTCTATTGCCAGCAGGGCCGTGAACTGGTCCTTGGAGTTCTTGGGCACCAGGGAGGTCCAGAGGGAGCGGAAGGGCACCTCGGGGTCCACGGGGAAGCCGTCCTTGAACCAGCGCACCCGCAGGGCACTCGACCCCACCGCCATGCAAGCCACCATCAGCTCGTCCCCCACGCGGGGAGAGCGTGACACCTCCATCGCCTCCACGTGCATTGCTGCAGGGAAAAGCTCTGAGTCAGGGGAGGGGGCGGGCCAAGCGAGGATACATTTTTAATGCAAGAGCATTAACTGTCTCGTGGAGTGAGCCGACATCATCAGCTTTTAAACTGCGCCAAACGGCACCCTAAATCCTTTCTCCAAGTGAAGCCAGCTCCCAACTATGAAACCACGTGCAAAGCTAGCCAACGGCACCAAAATTACCCGACCCCAAAGCAGCGGAGTAAAGCTGATGGATTTTCGGTTTCAATCCCATTGGCCTGGCGAACGTCAACAAGGCTCCCATTGGCCGGACACACAGCGCCATGGGGTGGCCAGTCGTTGAAGCTGACGCTGTGCGTCAGTTTCGACAACCGGCCACCCCATGGCACTGCGTGTTCGAGCGTACCTAGGTCAGGGCAGTGAGGAGAGGCACTTCTCTCCTCGCCGGCAGAGCGGAGCGGAAGAATGATGCACATGGTTTCGACATTCCCAACTCAAAAGAAGTGCTTGGGTGTACCTCAAGCCTTTTTTTCTAAATAATTTGTTTTTTCTGTATGCAAAGCGGTAGATTCTAAGGGGTACTCTGGCAAACCCCTGGGTTCTTGGGAACCCAAGGTTGTCCCAAATTTTCCCACCTCTCTGATTCAATTAAAAGGGTATTTCTGCTTTAAAGAATATTTGTACTAATGAGCAGGACGTAAGGGCGCAAGTGAGCTGGTGTATTTGTACCTTTTTCAAATGTCAGTTGTAACCTTTTTCAATGTTAGAAATTTGTAAATGTATTCTTTTTTTCAAATGGTAAAAGATTTGTACCTTTTTCACAGTTTTGAAAAGTATGTTAAGTACATTGTACTTAAAGTACTACTTCAAGGAGGTTTAGAATACTTGTTTTTTGCTTGAAGTACATTCTCTGAGTATGTACTTGTACTCAAAGTATTTTTTCTTGTACTTCTGAAGGAATGTACAACTCTGGTACATTCCCCAAATTTAGCTTTGTTAAATTTGTATCAAAAAATGATGCTTTATCAACTCTGAAGCCACTCGACTTAATTCAATATTCCCGCCATTTTCGAAAATAACTGATGCACCACCTATTACTGGAATGAAAAGGCACCATGAAAGATTTGTGTTAAAAAGTACTTGTAATATAAACTTGGGAGTGTGTTGGTTTTTGGACAAAGTACTTGTCCAAAGTATTTGTATTTTACTTTGAAAGTACATTGTATTTATAGTACTCATTACTTCAAGTATATTGCACCCAGTGTACTTACTACCTTACTTGAAGTAGAACCTCTCATTTATTTTGTACTTTATTTCAAGTACTTTTTAGATGTACCTTACCCAACACTGTTTCTTCAAATGTAAAAGTAAATCTTTCAGTATTTCTTTTGGCCCCGCACACAGTGGAATATTAATGCCAAGGTCACAAAGCTCAAGACAACCATACTTCATATTCAAGAGCAGCTAGCTTATTTCAGACACGTGAAATACAGGTGGCATTGGTTCTGGTTAGCATAGCACCAACGTGATGAACACATATGATAACTTTATCAATGATGGAACGCTGGTCGACCAACTGAACGCTCGCATTTTGCTCCACTCGGTGCAGCGAAATTCAACAGCAACCCAACGCCCTTCACCAACTCACAGACACGGCAACCCAAGAGACGACGCTTGGCCCTGCAATGCCGTAATGTCCCGCGAAAGTTCGGAAGACGTCTGTGGGATCACCTCTTCTCAACTGGGATGCACAGCTACACCAGTGCTGCACTCCCACAATCCAACGGCTTTGTTTTCGACCCCGAGAAAGACTTCCGACGAAGCGTGCAGTCCCACAAACATCCTTGGAGCAACACAATGTCCTGTGAAGATCCCGTGGTCGTCCGTGGGACCACGCGTCATTCTCTAATGTCCCACAAACATTCCGAAGATGTCCGTGGAAGCACATCTTCTCCTTGGGACGCGCAAACGCAACTGAGCGAATGCAAGCCCCCGGCTTCACTTTCCACTCCAGTGGGCACAGCGAGACTTGTTAGCGCCCAAATGCGTAACCGCCCACCGACCCCGAGAGAGACTCTTGACGAAGCGCGCGGTCCCACAAACGTCCTCGGAGCAAGCTACGTCCCGTGAATGTCCCGTCGACGTTCATGGGACCGTGCATTCTTTCTGGAGTATGAGGAGGCGATACTTTCCCGTAAAGTATGATACAGTACCTGGTTCCTCTTGGAGCTGCAGGAATCCACGGTCAACTGTGAAGGGTCCCAGTTTGCCGACCTTCAGCGCTTCTTCGAGCAGAGACCGCACCGCGGGACCGTCCTCCTTTCGCCCAAACACGTGGAACTGCACCACGGCGTCCGTCCTGCGCAACGGTGCGACCCCCGCTCGACACAAGTCCTCTAGTGCTACGCTCTTTACCCTTTCAACAGTCTGCAAGAAATGTTTGAGATGTTCGAGAAGTACCAGGCGTAAGGGGAAGAGAAGAGAATCGTGCATTTGTCGCCGTAAAAATAAACCAAGCGTCGCCCAACGAGCCCGACTGGCTCAGCAGTCCAGATTCGTTTCATTCATTACACCCTTAAAGGGGTATGGAAACGAAATGTTTGCACTTATTTCATTGTTTAGATGTGGTCTATGCTGTGCTGGCAGCCCAGAAACACTAGCTTAGACTAGTGTTTCTGGGCTGCAGGCAGAGGAGCAAGAGAGCTAATATTAAAATGAATTAACAGATTTCAAAATTGCTTCTGGTGGCAGTCTGTGAAGCTCAGTTGGAATGCTGCCACGTCGCAAGTTCCTAAGAAGCAGCGCCAGTTTGCGGTAGTGTGGCTCGCTCGCGGAGTTACTTATAGTCCTGAACGTGACTTGGCGGAGGACGCTCATAACTTCTGAACTAGGTAACGGTAAGTGCTGAAACGTTGGCATATCTGGTCCCAACCACTAGCACATCACATTTGGGCAGAAACTGAGCGTTCACCGACATATAGTTTATTTTTGCGGCGAGAAAAACAGAAAAACACTATTCTTTTTCCTCCTAGCCTGGCACTGGACTGTTCTCATACTTTTGTTTCTTTGCACGAAGTATACATCGGCCTTAAAAGTCTAAGCTGTAATCCCAGATCTAAAGCGAGACCGAGATCATTTTCTAGTAATCAAAAGGCCGAGACTCACAGGAACTGCAGCACTGCCAGATTGTCCACGTTGCTGCTCATGTGGCTGGCAAACAGTGACTTCAACTGAAATGGGGAGAAAATATATATATTTGTCAGTTCAGACAAAGTTATCTTCACGCATTGCAAAGATAATTTTAGAGTACAGAGGCACCCTGAGACTAGAGAGACCGCACACTTACATTTACGTTCTAGATCGAGGAGGTAAAAGTTTCTCGGTTGAATACCGAGACACTAGCAGGCAGTACTTTTTTAGCAGCCTTGTCACCTTGAATTCCAAATTTAGTTCAATTTTTTTTTTTTAAAGCATAGAATGCTACTTTTTTTTTTTCAAAATTTTGTTTATTTGTCCATGCATTTTCCGCTAAATTTAGCGGGGAAAGCAGCGTCACATGACCTGTACACCTTGGGGAAATCAACAGCACGTGACCTATACCTCAGCTCGGTTTGCCCGCTAAATTTAGCGGGAAAAATTCACGTCTTGTGGCCAAAGCATCAATTCAGTTTCCCCGCTAAACTTAAGAGGGAAAATCGACGTCACGTGATTTACGCGCCAATTCAGTTACCCGCTAAATTTGGCGGGAAGATTCACGTCTTGTGACCTAGACACCAATCCATGTTTTCCCGCTAAATTTAAAGGCGGAAATCGACGTCACGTGACCTATGCAACCGTTCAGACTCCCCCGCTAAATGTAGCGGGAAAGTGTACGTCATGTGACATGCCAATTCACAGCATTCCGTGCGCATTAAAGGACTTTGAAGGTAAAGGTACCTGCCAATTCTTATCAACACCCACTATGCTTCGAGGCTTCCAAACTGGTATCCCAGGAACCCACGGTCTTCGTAGAGCTAGACCTCCAGGGATTATTTGCATAGCCAATTACTCAGTCATCTATTGATAACCAAGAAATTGTAAACCCCTTCCAGCACTTGATCGTGGTGGCGCCACTGCTTCGTGCTCTGCCGTGGTACTTGCACGCAATGCTGCGAGCGCAGTGTTAGGAATGTGCAAACGCTCGCATGTTTCTCTCTTTCCTGCGGAATGTTGTAACTGTAAACTTCTGAACTGTGGTACTGCAAGGATTTTGAAAGAAAAAAGCATTCCTGCCGTCGTTTATCAAGAAAATTGGCAGCGACATTTACCTCCATAGTTCCATAATGCACGCAATGCAGTATTTAAGATGTGATTGTTTAAAACTATTTAGAAAACACTAGTAATCCATCATTTCGGAGAGCGAACAACCTTTATTTTTATTGATTTGCCTGGCACGCTGAGCGGGGAAGCTGGGTGTATAGTAGGTCATGTGGCGTCAATTTCCTCGCTTAGTTTAGCAAGGAAACTAACTAGATTCGTGTGCAGTTCACGTGACAGCAATTTCCCCGCTAAATTTAACAAGGAAACTGAAGATGCCTAGGTCACGCGACATTGATTTTCCCGCCAAATTTAGCGGGGAAATTGAATTGGTGAATAGGTCACGTGACCAGACGCATGACGTCGATTTTTCGCTAGATTTACCGGGGAAACTAAATAGGCATACAAGTTTCGTGACGTTGGGTAACGTGACATCAAATTTCCCGCTAAATTGATCAGGGAAAGCAAATAGGCGTAAAGGTCAAGTAGTATGAATTGACGTCACGTGACCTAAACACCAATCTAGTTTTCCCGCTAAATTTAGCAGGAAGTGCACGGATGGATGAACGGACAAAATTTTGGGAATGGGGGTTTCCGTCAAAGAACATTTCATTCTTTAGTAACCTTCCTAATATGACGCACCTCGAAGAAAGGTAAACCATAATACAATGCTGCAGGGTGCTTCAATGGACTTCTTCCAAAACCGACGCGCCCCATCGCGGCGAAATACCACGCAGTGCACTCTGGGAACTAGTTGGCCACTCAGTTTCGGTTTCGACTGAGCAGCTTCATCTCATGCTATCACGCCGCGACCGAACGCGCTGCTTGCGTTTTCGATTATCTGACTTTTTACGAATGTACAATACACTCATTCTCGAGCGATACAAAACGAAGACCGAGGCACTTTCCTTGGTTCCCGAAACACTGGATATTGTGCGTGCGTATGCAAACGTAGTAAGAAGTGGCTTAGTCACCTCACCCCACGAGTGCATCTTTGAGCTCAATTTCAATAATCCCGTCTAGTACCAGTGAACTACAACTGAAATTTGGTCACCTTGAGCCTTACACGTATTCTGTTTGCCAAACGTCCGCTTCTTGTTACTTCATTGGGCGAAAAGCAAGCCGCATTCTCACAGGAGTATCAAAGTTGAGCCCAGCATTGGCGCATGAACCTTTAAGGAAACGCAATAAATTCGACCTCACTACTGCACAAAAGTTACTATGATGTCTTCCTCGTGTCATCATATATCTCCCACTCAAATTTTATGCTGATAGAAGATTAAGCTTTCACAAACGCTGGGATTGGCTAGCTACGACGGAGGCCCTAACAAAGCGTCCCCTACTCCTCACTAAGCCTTTTTGGACGAGCTTTACTGACGCCCAAGATCTGTGCCTGAACGGTGTGTCTGAAATTATCTCGGCATACTGAGTCAGGAAGAAAGCAAACACATAACAAATATTATGGCCATTAGCAACCGTCAAATGCGCTCTGAATAATTTCGTTCCTTTGGCGCACCGCATAGAGGTTCATGCCCGTCCGGCGAACGGTGCGTACATTCTTCTTACAAGTACGATTGCAGGATAACTTTATGCGCATATGCGATGTTGAATATTAGTAGAATGCAAGCGGGTGGGGACTTCGCTTCGTGCAGTGCTGAGTGTCAGTACAGATAAGAGATAAGAAGTGTGATTCAAATGAAGCTTTTCAATGGCGCCTCCAAGTTTTACCTTGCGTACTCAGGCGTATTAAGAAAGACAGTAATTGCAAAAAGTTATATTTCGTCTATGGACGCACGAAACAAATAAACTTCCTGATCAACAACACTAATGTAAAGCCGCGAGCTCGATGTATGCATACTTATTGGTTGCTACAGCTTGTTGATTCGTACACAAGCAAGATCCCCGAGCTTCGCAGCGTCGATATTCCCAGCACTGACTCGTCCACATACACTCGAAACGCTAACAGAAAGGCTCAAGCACAAAAATACAACAAGCATGTAGTTAAGGGGCCCTGCAATCATATTTAAGCGTCTACCTTTTTTTCCACGTCCAACTGGGGTTCGGGCAAGCCAGCGGGCACGGAGAGAGTCACTACAAATATCAGTGCGTCATCTTCTTGACGGCCGACGACGCATGGAACTCTCTCTGCACCGACGAGCGACACCGCGGTACCGCAAGCGCCATAATGTGCCGTCTTAGGTCCTGGGCTTGCTACTGGTCAGAGCCGCTAAAAGCTTCTCTGAGTCCTGATACAAATATATAAGTAGTCGCGAGCCGTTTTCAAATATGTATGAAAGTAGTTTTTGTTCAGTATTTTAGATCAGAAAAGAAACAAATGCAGTTTATAAAAGTACAGAAACAAGAAATGACCCGTCGACCATACCCGCCACCAAGCTTGGCAGGAAAAGCGGCGCATATTAGAAAGGGCTAGTGGGATGAGCGCTACGATGAACAACGAGCGTAGAAAGGTCCCGGAGGCGGTACAGAGGCCATTGACTGGCGGTATGGCAGCGCAAAGGGCTCCCGTCCTGTACTGGTCTTTACCCCGTGTTTGCTGTCGTTTGTGGCCATTGAAGTGTTCTTGCCGAAATAGTCTTTAATCGCGCAGCAAATGCAATGCGAGTCGCCCTGGCCGCCCGCTTCATACAGCCTATCCAACACACGGTTTATGTGGCGCCCTCTCGAGCCGTCGACACGAAGTGCGGCAGCCGTGAGCGCTCGATGAGCTCACTATACCTCCTCTAGTTCACGGCCACTCCAAGCCAGGACCTACGAGGCGTCATCGAAAGCGGTTATTTTTTGCCCACTGTTTTGTAATTCTAATTCTTCCTCATAACTTTTATTTTGCGAAAAAGAAAAGTTTCATTAAGTGCACACACACACTACGTTCAGTGCGCTTAGGTTCGGTTGCAAATTAAAAATCAGTCAAAAACGCTCGTTGCAGGACCCCTTTAAGACAAGCTATACGTCTCGGGCTTGTGCTAAAGCTTCAAGGTCTTGCCATTTGAGGTTAGTCTAGACACCACAAATGACGCTCTCGGGACCAGAAAACATGAGATAACGGCCGTTAATAGTCCACGCTCTGTGTATAATCTCTTGTCGACGTGTCGATTGAAACCGAAACCATGCCACTCTCCTCCCTGGCCAACTAGTTCCCAGAGTGCAACGCGCGCCGTGTTGCATGCAGGGATTTATGGAAGTAGTCTATTCTGCAGACGGAACAGCTGTTCCGCAGGGGTAAGAGAGCTGCAGACGACGTGACAACACTTTCCGCAACGCAACATTCTTTCCGCAACCTCACCGCAGCCTCAAGCCCAGCTTGCAGTTGGGAGCGCCCCCTGGCGTCCAGGTGGGCCAAGTCCACGTTGCGGTCATAAAGCTTGACCTGCACCAGGAACCGCGTCCGACCTGCAAACAAACGTTGCCCATTTGCCCTTTTTTCTGCACCGTTGGAGCAACCGTGAAGCAGTAGCTGGTGCTGGGATTACCGGGCGACACTTCTCTTGATTACAACAATCTGGTGGTACATAGAGTGCTACTGGATGCACGCATCTTCCCTTTTTCATTAGGACCACAACCGCAGCTTTATTCCAGAGAGTCCAACCTAACCAAATGGCATAGCTCTGAACAACAAAGCTATGTTTGTTGGTTTCAAAATAAAGGCTTTCTCAATGGCACAAAGATAGATATTTGGTTCCCACGTTTTGTATCTAGTGCAGAGCCTCTAGGCTTGATGACATGACATATCGTAGAGTGCGACACTACCTTGGAGAGCTCCATGGTTGAAGTAACCTAATTAGTGGACTTAAACCCTAATTGAAATATAACAATAACAGACACACAGAAAGGAACAAAACAACAAAGTACACAATAAGGCAAGTTTCAAATGCGTGGAGTACTTTAAATATAGTGGCATCTTTTAAACCTTCTACTATTTGGCTATTTATGACCACTGATCTTTGTAGTAAGCCACGGAGCCAGCACCAGTAGCTTGCACCAAGTTGTACACGGGCGTACAACTTGAAAGAAGATCCCTGGACGCTGCCGTAACTTCACCACATAACGTCGCTCAGCGGCGGGAAAGCCAATCCGCCGGGAAAATAGCACAATAAAGGCTTGGTTTGTGAATTATTTGGGGAAAGCAGAGAAGATATGAATTAACTTTGTTTTATTGTTCTTTTCTTTTTTTTTTTTTTCAGAGAATACTTTTTTTATGTCCAGCACTGGTTTACATTTATCAGTGAGCACTAATTCTACAAACTAAATTTAGAAAAAAGATATGCTAATGCCGTTGCAGGAAACAATTACCGAGTCATGGGAACAAGAGTGCCGGTCTGCCTCATTCCCTTCATTTATTCGAGCGGAAAAAGAATCCCTAGCGTGCAAATCAGTTTTTAATTATCTATGTGGATTTCTGCAGCATTTCCCGGTTTAGATGAAACCAAGTTGGCCAGCTTCTAACAGCTACACAGGAACAGGAGGCGAGAAGCAGAAAACGAGAACGAGCGAGTAAACGAAACAAAATGAAAAAGCATTGTTGCAGAGGCGCGAGATGTGTTGGAACAAAAGATCCGTAGGATGCGAGATGCATGGGACCAGGAAGCATCTTCTTACTTTGGATAACATAGCGTTTGGAATAAACACTTGACGAAGCGTAAAAAAGGTAGCAGATTTTGGGGGAAAAAAAAAGTGTGCTAGGTACCAGATGTTTTGTTTAGAACCACTCCCTGTCATGTAACGCCCAAGTATTGACAGCAAAATGCAGTGAATAAAAGAAAAACTTAAAAGAGGGAGAAAGAAAAAACAACAGGAAGGTGTACAGTCGCCAACCGATTTTTCGGACTCCGATAATTCGGACTTGTTCGATATTTCGGACCTAAAGGCGGAACCGTGACTTACCCCATAGAAATAGTGTATATTCACAACCAATATTTCGGACAGCTTGAAGTCCGAAAGTTCGATTATTCGGACAAAATCGTCGCGGCGATCGGCGAAAACACCACCGAGAAGCGGCCATTTTGAATTCTTTGTTGTTGGCTGCAAATTGATTGGCTTAGCTTGGCAGCGCTACTTGAGTACTCGAGTTTTACCGCTAGGTGACGCTATGCTAGCCCTTTTTTCCATTTAGCTGCGTCATCATCATCATCATTATCGTTTTGCTTTGTTTTCCGTTCCTTCACGTCGCCAGTCGCCATTTTGCGCTAGTGGATTTGCGCCTCTCATCTTGTTCGGACAACGCTGGCTTGGACGTCATGGCCCCATCTGTTGTTCTGCCACGCGATGTGTCGTTAAGAAGCGCAGAAAGTACTCGACCATAACGCTAGAAAAGAAGGCAGCGATTCTCAAGCTAACAGAAAGTTGCCGAACGGAAACGAGGTGTAACATTGAACGAGGCACCATTTACGGCTTTTTTAAGCCCACTTGGAAGTAATAAAGGCAAGTTTTTCAATCGGCCGATTTTCGGACTGCTCTATTATTCGGACGTTTTTCGGTCCCAGCGAAGTCCGAATAATCGGTCGGCGACTGTACCACATTCGCCGACCAATTTTCGGACTTTTGCAGGGACTGAGAAGCCATCTAAATAATAGAGCAGTCCGAGAAATCAGCAGCTTAAAAATCTTGCCTTTGTCACGTTTATGCTAACCCAAAAAAGCCATCAATCGTGCCTTGTTTCACTGAGTTGCGTCTGTGCACCTTGCTTTATGTTTAATGCCTGTTCGCGATCCGGCCGCTTTTATTAGCTTGAGAAGCCGACTGCCTTCTTTTCTAGCGATTATGATTGAGTACATTTCATGCTTCTTAAGCGGCACTTCCGCGGCGGCAGAAGAACAGATGGGGCCATGGCGTCCAAGCCAGCGTAGTCCCGAAAACATGATTCACCAAGGCGAGATGAGAGGTGCAAGTCCACGATTGCAGAATGGCGAACGAACAAAGCAAAAATGGTTATAATGATTAATGACGCGCAGCTAAAGAAAAAAAAAGCCGTAGCCAAGCGTCATCTAGCGGTAGGGCTTAAGCCATAGCATAGGCGTCACCTAGTGGTAGGGCTTAGCAATACTCGAAGAAGCGCTGCCAAACCAAGCTAATCCACGCGCCGTCAACATGGTGGCTTCTCAATAATGTTTCACGTTGATCGCATGTCCAAAAAATTTAACTTTTGGACTTTGAGCTGTCTGAAACATTGGTCTTGAATGTGCACTATTTCTATCAGGTCGGTCATGGTTTTCCTCCTTTGGAGTCCGAAATATCAAGCAAGTTCAAATTATCGACGTCCAAAAAATCGGTCGGCGACTGTAACCGGAAAATGGGAAACGGAGGAAACGAGAGAAAACCAGATTGGGGCATGTCCTTCGGAGGGCCTCACCACAGTGCCTAGAATGCGTTCCCAACTGGTGCACGTACCGCATCCTCGAGACCCTCTATTTTCACGCAACGACAACACACTCGTGTTACGTAGCTGCCTACCCCGACCCTGGCACGTGCAGCAGATCCCCATTTTGCCATCGGTCACTCTGCTAGGGCAACAGCCTATGAAAGCTCTGGCAGCCCGGGGTTAGGAACTACCGCCACGGCGGCGACACTTGCACCACGCTCTTTTTTTTTTTTTAGACCGGAACTTCCTCGACCAACTGTCGGGAACGCGGCGTTGGACGGTGTGACATGTCAGCTCCTGTGACATCATGTGTGTTGCCGATTTGGGACCGCTCTTGACGTGCGGCGGACGGGAGAGGGCTGCCAGATGCGCCGATCGAAAGGCGCGCATTCCGGGCAGGGTGGCATCACGTGCAACTTGCTCACTTGCGGGGAGAGCACGAGCGTCCGTCGTACAGTCCAGGCGGAACCCCCGGCCTGCATTCGCACCGGGGTTGAGGCCCACCCTCGTTGCACTGTTGGGAGCTGGCCGAGGCTGGGCACAGTCTGCGGAGAAAGCAGAAGCCGACCACCTCCTTTCTTTATCCTCGCTTTCCCGCCAATGTTGGCACACCACACTCAACAACTTTGAACGAACCACCAAAAAAAAAAAAAAGACTCAGTGGCAGTAGTTTTAGTTGTAAAGTTCGTACAACAAAACTAAAGGAAAAGGTCTGCCACCTCCCAACCGTGATTTTCGGCTGCCTTGGTACGGCGGTGGATGCCGATTTCTGACTCCAGCAAGCGTCCTTCTTCCTTGAAAGGCTTGTATTCCGTCTTTTCTACCTTTGCTTTCCAACGGAGCACCGGCGTCGTGCATTGCGTGAAAAAAACTAAGGCTGTCGAACCCTCGAACAACGAACGCAGTGCGGCAAGGCGGACGCGCCTAATGCAACGTTTGCCTTCTTTTTACATTCTTCCGTTGCTCCCTTCCTCATTCTTTTTCTCGGCACCACAGTATGACAGCGCTTACGATTTTCCATGCTGCACTCCACGTTATTATCCTCGTTACAACAGAATGAATGCGCCGTTGGTTCTTCTTTGCTAGGCCAACGTAATGATGATTCGGAAGAAAAATAACGAGCATCTGGTTGCTTGACTCAGGCTGATGCGAAGAGAGAGGAGCTCAGTAAACTCCTACTCATTTCCGTAACACACGGAATTTGTGGAGGGCAGTGGTAATAGATTACCTACCAAATCTGGGAGGATGAGAGCAAAGTCATATTCACACTCCACCGTACAACTACGTTTGAGTATGTTAAGGAGGTTTATGTTGAGGTATGACTATGATATGCAACAAACAGACATATTTGGTACTTAGTTTTAAGTAACTCAGCCTCTCCTACTAGGTAGCCCTAGCAATAGTCAGACATACAACGCATCTCAAAAAATAATATATGGTGTTATTTTTAGCCACAAAAATAAACCATGCATTGCCAAATGCTCAGAATCTCCTTTCTCGACAAGTGCACTAACAGCTAGACCAGTTGCATAAGTTTCAGAACTAATTGTATGTTATTTAAAAGCTTTAAATAATTTTCTAAAATTTTCAATGGAAAAATAGGGGCCCAATCCTGGTATCTGAGGGCCCTCCAGAAAAACCATGTATTTGCAGGCTTTATTAACTATCGTTTTCCCAATTAAAATTTTTGAAAATGCTACAGTATTTTGAATTGGATAACGCCAGAGCTCTCAAACTATGGCATCTGGTCCAGACCGCTAGTGCTATGCTCAGAGTTGTACACTGAGCATGCAATATATAGTTCATTTTACGTTAAAAGAAAAGCACTCTACGTTGTTTTGGAGACACCCCTGCACTGAAGTGCTGTTGTTTGAATGGGTCTTGACACGACTGGGTGCAAAACTGCAATGTAGCCGCGAATAGTGCAATCGCACCCGTTCTGAGCCATCTATTCCTCCAGTCTTATAAAGGAACAGATTAAGCTGTCAGCTGTTTGTTTACCATGCGTATGGGTCATGCCTCCATCATCATCCTTTTGCCAAAAGCGTTTTCGAGGATGGTTGTAACATGTGGTTCAATTCTTCCAGGAGTTTTAGTGCCATGCACTGATATATTGACCCCATCTGTGGCATAGCTCGGGAAGTCACGCTTTGTTGTGCCCCTTAGCCCACTTACACGCTTTGTTGTACCAAAAGGCCCTGACGAGGGCGCTCTTGAACGCCCACACAAAAATATTTATGTAATGTAATGCATTGGCGTATTTGTCTTACCACCTGACGAATGTCCCCGCCTGGGTCAATCCGGCAGTGAGGGTGCACCTGTGGTTCAATTTGCTTCCAGGGGAAAGCTCTCTTGCACACCATACCACAGAAGACTTACCATACAAGGGAACGCGATAAGCAAAGTAATGCGGAACACAAGTTTGCTTGCCTCTTTGCAGGGGTTGTGACAATAGAATGCCGACCTCTGATTGGCTATGACTGAAGGATAGTGGGTAGACCTCAAGGCAGCTTGCTGGGGTCTACCCACTATCATTAATCAGAGCTCGGTGTTCTGGCAGCCACCTCAACCCCTGCAAAAGCCTTCTCCGCGTTGCAATGTGCAGTTATTAATTCAAACAGCTGGAAATTAGTCAGCCCAGATGAGTGTCTGACGTCTCCGCTGCAACACAGGCAAGAAATATAGCCAGTTGCAGTACCACTGCTAAGCTACAAGTCTTTAGCGTGCACGGCATTTGCTCCACGCATCCCGCCGGTACAATGCTCATCCAGACCAAAACCGGCAGGGGTGGGGATTGAGCCCCAGGATTCCCGGGTTCTGTGGCTGCTTTGTTCCACTGTGCTTATGCAACCATTCTTTTAACACACTCCGCAGAAGCCGATCCCCCTTCAAAAACATGTCAAAGACTGTAGCACAATGGTCAAGAAACCAATGAAGCATGCAAATGTTAGAGGAGCAGCCTAACTCACCTTGCAAAATGTCTGTTCGAATGACGTGTTCACAGTGGGCACCCTTGTACTCCGGAGGGCACACACACGTCTGAGTCTTGCTACCAATGTAGTACTTACTTACCAAGCAATAAGCTGCAATTAAAGTTTGTCACAATTTTCTTTGCAGGCTTCTGCAAGTTTCACCATAGGCCACCAACACAGACAAAGAAGTTACATTAAATTTGCCTTCTAGGTCAAGATTGTTTTTGTGGGACATGATCAGTATGACAGTAAAGAAAAATAAAAGAATGTCCAATAAGATATCTGCATTCGCACAGTGAATTTTAAAGCGATAGCTTTACGGGCAACTTGCAGAGATTATGGGCTCGTGGGCTATCGTCCCCGCTACGGAAAAACCCTTCTCTTCTCGATTTGGAGCGAGGCCAGGGAAGTCAGGTTTTCCCGTCAGCCCACGCAACACGGTGAGAGAAGAGAGGGAGCCCCGGCATACCATCAGTAACAGCGTGATGAAG